>JAXGGA010001224.1:0-163385 GCA_038373865.1 Uloborus plumipes | reverse complement strand
TTTTGAAAAAAGTGAAATTTTTTGCTCAACGGTCAAAATCGTTACATTGTTGCTCAAATCAATTTTAAATGCGACATTTCAAGCCAAGGCTTAGCTAGGTAAACCTTAATTGTAACTTTTATTGTTTCAAAATACTATGGTAGTTTTGCGATAACGTTAGTATTTAGTTTAGTAGTAGTCTTGGGTATTTGATTTTAATATAGGGTATCACTTTTGTAGTAGTTGTAAAAGTGAACGTGTCTTTGATCTCTTTGAAAAGTTGTCAGAACGACGGCAGTAGATGGCGATGTTGTGCAAATGAAGCCAATAAAAATTGTCGTATTAAATTTTAAGTTTAGAGTTTTTTTTTGCGGAATTCCGCACGGGTCACCTAGTATATTCATACTCTTCAATGAATAACAAAAACGCAATCGACTATGAGTATTTTCTTAGTCTAGGAGATCAATACTTATTTGATAGAACCTACACTGAAAAAAATCAGCTGTTGTTTTTACAGTATAATACTGTCAGTCGAGGTTCCAATTTACACTAATGCATTGTAATAAACCGTAAAATGCACTGTAATAAACTGTAAAACTAGTAATTCTACTGAGTAAGCAATTTTACAGTTTATTGCCGTAAAATTTAACTGTATTATAATGTAAAAGCTACAGTATAATACAGGCAGCTGAGACTTCCTTTCAAAACTGTAAATTGCACGGAAAAAAACTCAAGTTAGCAATTTTCATTTTATTACTGTAAATTTAGCAATTTTTGTTTAATGGTTTAAAAATAGCAATTTTACAGCTTATTACTGTAAAATTAGCCATTTTTAGTTTATTACTATATAGCTGTATTATACTGTAAAAACAACATTCGTTTTTTACAGTGTACGATCAGTAATTTTCCAAAACTTGTACTGTGTGAATTTCTGAAAAATTATATGCACCTAAGCTGAAGAATTAATGAGTATCGAGTCCTGAAATAATCTTGGGAGATTTAAATAATTTAGGTGCAAGCTCTATCCCACCCTGAGCTCTTAAAGTGTAAACACCTGACAAAAACTGATTATTAAGCATTATATAGCCTGTATTTCAATGAACTGGAATGAAGTAAGCTTGATTCTTAAGATTATGAGTAAAACATTAGGAAGTAGCCCAGATAAACTACTTACAACTTTCGTTTGCTCCTGAGTTTCATCTAAACGTGATCGGAATTTGATTTTCATTTCGTTCGAAGAAAGGGTCGGAAAGACTTTTAAGGATGGTTAGCACGAATTCTCCTCAAACTTTTATTAAGAAAATCTTATGCGTCATGTGTTTTATCTACCTTTTTCTTTTTAACTATCTACATTTGGTTTAAATTTATTCTTATTCTGATTTTTATTATTATTTAACTTTGTGACAGAAAATTTGATATAACTCGTTTAATAAAAAAATAATGTAAAGGGTCATTCCATAGAAATTTCAACCTCAGCCGAAAAAAAAGTAATATCGAAGTGAAAAAAATATCAAAAAATTAATGAATAAATAAATAAATAAAAATCATACAACATAAGGAGTTACGAAAAATTGAAAAAGTATTGTAATTATCACTGATATTAGCCATAATAAATAGTTTGTAGTGTGTTTACGTTTACTGCTTGTTATTCGATGGTTGAGTTAGTCACGTTACGTTAGTTATACTCCATCTTGAGTAAAAGTGATACTTAAGACTAAAAAAAAAATAAGATTTAATAAATGTGTTTCATGTTTTCAAAAGCCAACTTTACACATTTTTCAAATACATCATTCAATTTTTAACACTTGCTTAACTTTGAGAAATGCTTGCCTCACAGCATGAGCATTCACTTTCAGTGTTGCAAAAATGTTACGTTAGTCACGCTGCCCTTTTGGTTGAAAAAATATCTACTGTCAGTCATTTTGTTTTAAATTCTTAGCAGAAATGATACATACATACCATGAACATTGTAAATCCACCAGCATAACTAAACATTATTTTTTATCCTTTAAGTTACAAGTAAAAGCAGTTACAAAATCAGCTCTGACTGTTACGTTAGTCACCATGGAATGACCATAAAGACCATTTCTATAAACTTTCTTCAAAATGAAAGGTAGGAAATAAAATAAGCCAATGATTTTACGATTACAATACTCAAAAACCCCAATCAAAATTATTATCTAATTTTTAGTCTAATTATGAAGAAACTAAGTTAATTTAAATTTCAAACTGAGATAAGAGAAAATATAGACAGTGTAGTAAAACTTATTCGTATAAAGCTAGGATACCGATAATTTCTTTTGTCGAAGCTTATAATCTGAATCTTTTTACACTGCAAAAAAACTGCTGTTTTTACAGTATAATACTGGCAGTCGAGGTTCCAATTTAAAACTGTAAAATTGATACTAATAAACTGTAAACTAGCAATTTTACAGTTTCTTACTGGAAAGTTAGAAATTTTACAGTTTATTGCCGTAAAATGTAGCAATGTTATACTGCAAAAACAGCATTATTATACTGGCAACCGAGGTTTCAGTTTAAAACTGTAAAATGCACGGTCATAAACTGTAAAATTAGCAATTTTACAGTTTATTATTGTAAAATTAGTAATTTTACAGTTTAGTACTGTAAAATTAAACATTCTTACAGTTTATTACTATTAAATTAACTGCATTATACTGTAAAAACAACGTTCATTTTTTACAGTAGAAGCTTTAGAAGTAGCCTAAAGATAAATATTACGATCAACTGCAAGTTTTTGATTTTAATCTCATAACCATTTCCAAATACCGGTGAATAACTATTTCCGGACTAATCCATCTAACATGTCACTTGTGTTTTTCTTGTTCAATGATTCTTTTTATAACGTTTCAAAAGCGGGGATTAATTTCTGTAACGCTCTATATTTTTAGCTGGTCATACGAGCATTTTTCAAAAGTATTTTGCATCTCCAGGTTCGAGTACTTAAATGATGTTATTTATGTTTCCATTTCTCTAGATTTATAAATCTTTAGGACTTTTAGTTTCTGAAAAAAACAGCACCTGAAAAATTTCACATTAAGTTAGAGGTTTAAACATCATGCTATTATATGTTTTTTGATAAACTGCAAGCTAATTAATTCAAATATGGATCTATAATTAATTTCAATTTATATTTAAAGCATGTAATATAAAGCCATTACAAACTAAAATATTGTAAGCATTAATCATAGATGTAGTTTCAACTTCTGAAAATAACATTAGTCACTTCCTTAAAACGCTCAAACAAAACTTACTTCTGATACTACCACGATGTTGCACAACAGAAAATCACTTTCATAAAAATATTTTTTAAACGAAATTTTAGTATCAAATATTTCTGTAGTCCCATAAGATACCCCAGTGTTTTAAGTTCTGAATAAAACAACGAGGAAAATTACGTTTAGACGTTTGTGTCTAGTGTAAAACATTTTAAGAGTCCAAACAGATGTTACAGTTTATTAGTAAAAAGTTAACATTTTAATGAACAGAATAAAGAAAATATAAGTATCCATCATTTATTTGCGTCTCTGAACCTGCTTTTTCCTTCTTCCCTTAACCCATTAATGCCTGACTTTTTTTTTCCAAAGGTATTTTGTATACTGGTTACCAACAGTGTTTAATGGACAGGAAAAATAATTAAAAAATATTATGTAAAATAAATGCGTCATTTTTTTATTAAGAAAAGAAAAATCTTCCCTTAAAAGTTACGATAGACCCCAGATTGTACATCCTTTTTTTACAAAAATTTTTTCTGCCTACGATATAATATTTAAAAAGACATTTTTTATAAGAAGAAATAAAATCAGCAATTATCATAAACTGGGAATCTGGGAATAACTTTGAAAACTTAGCTTTTTTTCATGAGATTGTGAATGATGTCATTTTTGATAAAGATCGTATTAAAACTGCCACAGAACACACTTTACAATGGTTATGTGCTGCAATCTGTTAATAACGAATTGAAACAATACCTAGGTACTCATTGAACACTATTATTTGGTTAAAATGTTCATTATGGGAAAATTCAGAAATTTTTTTGGACCGTCCCTAAAAAGCGACGCTAGGCATTAATGGGTTAAATATCCCATCAATTAATTAAACTACTTGTGCTTAGAAAATTAGTTGTCACTAAGGGGTTTTCGTATCTAAGACAGACTAAACAAACTATAAAAATTCCAACAGAGGAACCTAAGAGTTGCGTGCAGACACACACATGCCCGTAAAACAAGTCTTTTCTTGTTCAACCTGCAACGGAATTCATTTTGCTTTCTTGGTCACAGGTTGCTTAGCGTTGGAAACTCGAAACGTTTTCTGGCTGATTTTTTTTATCCCTATATTATGAGTAAACTGTAAGAAATTAATGCTGTTTTTGCAGTATAATATAGCTACTTTTATAATGATAAATTGTAAAAATTGCTAATGTTACTGTAATAAACAGTAAAATTGCCGATTTCAGTTTATTACTGTGTATTTTACAGTTTTAAACTGGAACCTCTGCTGCCAGTATTACGCTGTAAAAACAACGGGTTTTTTTTTTTTAGCAGTGTAGAAGTCGAACAACTCAGTTGTAGTGCTACGAGCTTTCACGCTACAGACCAGGGGGCGCCACAGTGTACTTGCTTATAACTTTCTTAGTCATGCACTTTCCAGTGCTAATTCACAGCAATGCGTTATTTCAAAATTTAAACAAATAATACAACATTATTGACATTTACTAATGTTGCATTTGAAATAGAAAATGTAAACTTCACTGAAGACAAAGGATTCAACTTAACACGCTTCTGCTGAGAAACATTTATTTGTCAGATAAAGAACCTAAAAAAACAAATATATAAACAACAAATAAATTCATCATCACATGATCCCACAAACATTGAGGCATTCAAAAAAAAAAAAAAGACTAAAAGTAGCCCATTCACACGCATACCCCTCCGCGTAGAGTTAACTTTTGCATTTCATACCTAACCATGTCCATCCACGAGGAGACATTTAGTATTTCTCGCTAACTTCATAAAAGCAAAAATGACAGGTTCAAATACCACGTCAACACCTAAGTAAAAAATCCTCGTGGTAATCGTTTTGGTAGTTCATGAGAAACGTGACTTGAATAGAAAGGGAGCTCTGTTGAGTTCACGAGGGATGCAAGTCACGCTCACGCGGAATGTGGGAGCTTATATTTGTCAAATGTGCGTGGATACTTTTTCTGGTTTTTCTCTCGCCCTCGATGTTCTCTTAGGATAATTACATTGCTTGCTTAGGGGACAATGTTTCACTTAATGTTGGGAATGCTTTTTTGTTTTATAGTAGTTATACATTTAATTTAAGGAACGTCAAAGATTTCATAAATGGAGGGTTTGGAAGATGCAGGGGCTTTTTTTACATTTTTTGAAAATACACTCTGGACAATGGTAAGCAATGGAAGCAAGTAAGCAAATAAAACTTGGTGCATCAAAAAGTAGATGTCATTAGACCAACTTCATCCGGTCACTTAACAACAAAACCAGAAAAAAAAGAAGCTGCAACAATATTACTTTGAGCTTTCCCAAGTAGCACAATTCGTTTTTTGAAGGTTGTAAAATGGTTATTAACGTTGTAACAACCGCTTAAAAACGTTTAGAAAACGTTTAATGGTTATTTGTGCTACCTGGGTTAAATACTTGCAATTTCGATTTTGTCTCATATTTCCTTTATCTCCCAAGCCCTTCTAATTTAAAAAAAAAGCAATAAAATTATTATAAACATTATATATATTGTTTCTCTAGCCTGAGCTCTTTACCACGCCAGAATTTTCTCGCTTCTATATCAAATTCCATGACTTACTGCTTATCTTAAAAATCGTGCAGGCTGTTAACATAAAATAGACTAATTGTCTAAAAGCCGTTTTGTGTGTCAAAAAAAAAAAAAATCATTTTTGGCCATTTTTACTTTTTTCTATATCTAACTAGAGCCGCTATATAGACAGGCCGACGCATCAAGATTAAGTTTCACCACTTTGGATCCAATTCCTTAACTTTTACTTTCAATTTTCATTGTTGTGGAGTAGGGTTACCGGAAAAAAGTTTTGGCACATTACTAAGCTTTGCCAAATCCACGTGCCGCTAATAATTGCTCACAGTGAAAAATTACCAAAACGCGATTACTGGCCAGAAAAGACAACCACTCAAACACACAAACACGTGCTGGATCCAAAGTGGTGAAACTTAATCTTGATGCGCCGGCTCGTATATATAGGGGCCTTATATCTAACTAGCTGACCCGGCCACGCGTTGCTGTGACTAAGGTATGGGTTAAACTATAATGTTTCAATAGAAACGAAAAACTTTATTACCGTTATAGAGATCAACTTTATATAAATATGAATTTGAGGTCAAAATATGAAAACAATCGAACAAAAATTTTCGAAGTTTGCTAGAAACAAAAAATCAACAAAGAATGCAGCATTTTAGTACTTAAAAATATTATATTCAAGCTTGTAACAATCGAGTTAATTAAAAATTTGCCAATTGCTATTGTAACATTTTATTTTTTTAATAATGTAGGTAGGGTAGATAATTAACCAATATTATTTGTTATTTTTTGAATTATAAGCATTTTTAATTTCAGTTTGACTCAACACTAATCGGTGCACAATATTATTTGTTAATCTGTCTCTTGAAAACAAAATAGATTGGACGGTTTTCCCGCACGGGAGCAAGCGACCTATAGTTGCCCATGGGGAAAAACATGGATTTTCTAAATCTAAACCGCAAATTGACATTGTTTGTCCTTGGGACTTATTAAGGACATGGCGAAAGCTAAACGAATGAGAAACTGTAGCCTTTTGAAGGGTATTGAAGATTCTGACGGTGTCATTGGGATACGTGGCAACAGAACTACTTCATCTTTAAACTTGCCAGTCAAAATGATTGCCTCAATAATGTTCCCGGGGATTTTTTTGATAACTAAACGCGTACCATTGCATAATCTCGGTGGATTTAAATTACGTAGAAGAACTATGGGTAAACCAATTTTTAACCGCAGATTATGTGGTGGCATTCTGGGTATGTTTAAAGAAGTTTACCCAAGAATACAGAAAAGCTGGTAGCTAAATAGATAATTTGCAATAAAAAATATATTGCGGTCCTAAATTGAGATAAAAACTATCCTATCATTTAAACTGGACCAAACTGAAACTGCGTGTAAAATTTGGTTAAAATCGGTTCAGTAGCTGAGGAGTTCATTGGCCACAAACACAGGGACACGTAATTTTTATATATTAAGATAAGTAAGATTATTACCTGTTTACTGCGCTCCAGAAGCAGCCAGAACGTGTGCTTTATGTCGCTCAGCCATGGAGGTGTCAAAAAAGGCTTAGTAAAAAGGCTTAGCCAAGAACACAGAAAAGCTGGTAGCTAAATACATAATTTGCAATAAAAAATATATTGCGGTCCTAAATTGAAATAAAAACTATCCTATCATTTAAGTTGGATCAAACTGAAACTGCGTGCAAAATTTGGTTAAAATCGGTTCAGTAGCTGAGGAGTCCATTGTCCACAAACACAGGGACACGTAATTTTTATATATTAAGATAAGAAAGATTATTACTTGTTTACTTCGCTCCAGAAGCTGCCAGAACGTGTGCTTTATGTCGCTCAGCCATGGAGGTGTCAAAAAAGGCTTAGTAAAAAGGCTTAGCCAAGAACACAGAAAAGCTGGTAGCTAAATACATAATTTGCAATAAAAAATATATTGCGGTCCTAAATTGAGATAAAAACTATCCTATCATTTAAGTTGGACCAAACTGAAACTGCGTGTAAAATTTGGTTAAAGTCGGTTCAGTAGCTGAGGAGTCCATTGGCCACAAACACAGGGACACGTAATTTTTATATATTAAGATATACAGGGTGTCCACTCCAATCGTGGACCAATAGCTAATTTCTAAACCGTTAGAGATAAGCATATAGTTCATTTAGGAAAAAATCTCCAAATTACGAAAGGAATTTTGGGTCTATTCAATGTTTTTCAAAAAATCAAATTTTGAAAGAGTTACGAAATTTAAATTTTTATACAGCCCCCCAGTCCTATCAATCATATTTAGTAAAACATTCTTGACACTGTAACGTTTAAAACTAAAAAAAAATCACTATTCTACGACAAAAATTGACCGAGTTATGACGTTTTGAAAAATCAAGATTTTGAAGGATTTCGCATACGGTCCCTTAAACGATCTCTCGATGACGTCATGAAACAATGCAAAATCTTGATTTTTCAAAACGTCATAACTCGGTCAATTTTTGTGGTAGAAGAGTGATTTTTTTTTAGTTTTAAACGCTATAGTGTCAAGAATGTTTTACTAAATATGATTGATAGGACTGGGGGGGCTGTATAAAAATTTAAATTTCGTAACTCTTTCGAAATTTGATTTTTTGAAAAACATTGAATAGACCCAAAATTCCTTTCATAATTTTGAGATTTTTTCCTAAATAAACTAAATACTTATCTCTAACGGTTTAGAAATTAGCTATTGGTCCACGATTGGAGTGGACACCCTGTATAGAAGAAAGTATTGGATTCGTGAAAATTTTCGCATGTCGAATTTTGACGGATTTGCACGTTTTGAGGTGCGCTGAGTCCATTTCTGTGTGTCTGTGTGTGAGTCTGTATGTGTGTGACCAGTTTTTGTTGCCGTGCTAGAGAAAAAACTACTGCATGAATTTGAACAAAATTTTTTGCGTATATGTACCACCATGTGAACTGGTGCACCTGACTTTTTTTAGCGAATTTCTCCAAGGGGGTGGAGCAATCGCACGTGTTCTGCGCGTGGGTGATTGCTATATCTCCGGAAGTAACCGGCGGAATCAAACGAAAATTGGTCCATAGGTAGAACCTACTGAGAACAGGTGCTGATTCAATTTGTGTGTCAATACCTTAAAGAGGGGTGGAGCAATCGCACGCAATCTGCGCGGGGGTGATTGCTATATCTCAGGAAGTAACCGGCGGAATCAAACGAAAATTGATCCATAGGTAGACCCTATTGAGTACAGGTGCTGATTCAATTTGTGTGTCAATACCTTAAAGAGGGGTGGAGCAATCGCACGCAATCTGCGCGGGGGTGATTGTTATATCTCAGGAAGTAACCGGCGGAATCAAACGAAAATTGATCCATAGGTAGACCCTATTGAGTACAGGTGCTGATTTAATTTGAGTGCCAATATCTCAAAGGGGGTGGAGCAATAAAAAGTGCTTATTTTGTCATTGCACCTACTGTATCTCGAGAAATATTGCTGCGATTTGAATATAGAAGCAAGCATCGATTAAATTTTGGCGCCAATCGCCCCAGGGGAGGGCGGGGTGATTTTTGCGCTTAGTCAACAATGCGAAAAATTAATTCATTAAAAAAATCGCATTCACGCTAATTATCAAAACAGCTGAAAACTTTCAATGATTTGAAATTTTTTACTGTTGCCAATTTCTTTTTACTAACAAATAAAATGTTTGCAATTAATCTAAACAAGGCTTTTGCAATGATTTCCAATTTCGCTCATTGATTCTGCATTTGCATGGGTATTACGATAATTTTGAAATTGGCGCTGTCTCCAACTATACGGGCGAGTACGTATTTTATTTTGTAACCGGAATTCATAAGATATATATAGAAAGAAAGTTTCGTGACGGCCACGACAGCTAGTTTAAATAAAATATATATGTATAAGAAATGTGAAAAATAAGATATTCTATATTCAATCAGCGCTTAATTGCTGCTAAAGCATTAAATGTATTTTAAACATTAGGAATTATGTATGTGTCGCCGTTTCGATACTGCAATGGGTTTGGTTGCTTTTCATTAAGTGTTGTTCACCGGAATAATTTTTATTCAGATTTTCAAGAATCTATAACCTAAACACATTCTAAAATTTTAAACCACAGTTTTTCTATTGTATTAAAAGCGGAGAAGAAAATGTTTATTTTATCACGAATAATGAATCTTAACGGTGCTTTTCTTTGTTTTTTTTCTTTATTACTTCATACAAATACAAAATATCTTACTTTCTTTTAAATCAGTAAAAATTAAAATTCACTCTGTGCATGTTTTTCGAAAAATTACAGTTAAAAAATCGATTTAAAAAAAAAATTACTGCTGTTAGGCGCGAAAGCTTCATGCGGGTCAGGTAGTATATTATACTAACAAACATTGCGTACTTGTATACCAAGAGTGAGAAAAAAATCTGCTTAAGTATCTTTTTTCTTCCAAGACTGTGTAGCAAAGCTAGCTATCATAAAATTACACGAATTCAACAAGTGTTTCAATGCTAAAATAGTAAAAACAAAAATAAGACATCAACATCAAATTTAGTAATACTATTAATACTATTTAACTTACATTTATCATCTGACTCCCATTTTGGAGTCTTTTTTTTTTTTTTTTGAGAGGCAGCCGTCATAAAATTACACGAATTCAACAAGTGTTTCAATGCTAAAATAATAAAAATAGAAATAAGACGTCAACATCAAATTTAATACTACTATTAATACTATTTAACTTATATTTATCATCTGACTCCCATTTTAGAGTCTTTTCTTTGAGATACACAATAAAAGATCAATTTCATTGCTTATTACATCAGTGTAACGGCTTATTAATTGAGTATAAGCTTCAACCGTGTTGGATATGATAGATATGTTTCGAAAATTTTAATTGATTTTTTATGAGAAAAAAATATGCTAAAAAAACTTTTGAAGTCACTATCATATAGAAAAATAGAAGCAATACTTCAAAAAATATTATTACTTAGAATCAGAAACTGAAGCAAGAAAAATACCCAACAAATGATACACAAGAAAGGTGTATCAAGTATATACAGGGTGTCCACTCCAATCGTGGACCAATAGCTAATTTCTAAACCGTTAGAGATAAGCATATAGTTTATTTAGGAAAAAATCTCCAAATTTTGAAAGGAATTTTGGGTCTATTCAATGTTTTTCAAAAAATCAAATTTTGAAAGAGTTACGAAATTTAAATTTTTATACAGCCCCCCAGTCCTATCAATCATATTTAGTAAAACATTCTTGACACTGTAACGTTTAAAACTAAAAAAAAATCACTCTTCTACCACAAAAATTGACCGAGTTATGACGTTTTGAAAAATCAAGATTTTGAATGATTTCGCATGACGGTCCTTAAGCGATCTCTCGATGACGTCATGAAATCAATGCAAAATCTTGATTTTTCAAAACGTCATAACTCGGTCAATTTTTGTGGTAGAAGAGTGATTTTTTTTTAGTTTTAAACGTTACAGTGTCAAGAATGTTTTACTAAATATGATTGATAGGACTGGGGGGCTGTATAAAAATTTAAATTTCGTAACTCTTTCAACATTTGATTTTTTGAAAAACATTGAATAGACCCAAAATTCTTTTCGTAATTTGGAGATTTTTTCCTAAATAAACTATATGCTTATCTCTAACGGTTTAGAAATTAGCTATTGGTCCACGATTGGAGTGGACACCCTGTATACTCGATCTCCCCTTTTAACAAATTTTGTATAGAGAAAGACGAAGCAAGTGAGGATAAGAGAATCTAAATTTGGTAGAAACATCCCTAGCAGCAGCATCTCATCGGCCGATGATCGGCCATTCATCGAAACCCGATGAAATTCTCTTTGGCCGATTATCCAATATGTCTCATCGGCCGAGCAGAATCCGAGCAGCAAAATCCGATGAGAATACGATGAGATTTGGAGCAATTTACGAGCAGAACAGTCCCGTGCCGAGGAATTTCATCGGGAAACTTGATCGGAAGGATATCGTTTTCCGATGGAATATAGCTCATCTTATTTTCATCGGGAAAGTTGATCGGAAGGATATCGCTTTCCGCTGAAAAGTAGCTCATCGAAAACCGTGCTCGGATACTGATCAGAACGATGTCATCGTGCGTTACAGGATCCCGAGCAAAATCCGATGAGTTGATGCTACTTGGGATATGTTATATATTCCTCAAGTGGGGCCACGCGGGCCTAGAGGTAGAGTACTCTTCTCGTAAGCAAGTGGTCGCGGGTTCGAATCCCGCCCTGCCCATGGATGTTACTTCATTCTCCCTGTGCCGTAAATCTGCCCTGCGTTTGCCAGTAGGCAAAGCACATAGCACGCAGTCCTCATGTATGTCGAAGCTGATGGCTTCTGGAGAGAAAAAAAAAGTATTCCTCAAGTGTACTGATTACGATAATCTTTCTTTATGGCGAAATTCTGTTTGCTTTGCGAAATATCAGAAAGCATACATTTTAAAAGTAATTTACGCATCATTCATTACTTTGAAATAAAGGGTGTGTGGTTAGATCGACTGGTGCATAAACACAGCAGAGAAAATGGACACATTGTTTTTTTTAATAGTGCAGGACATTTTTGTTCTTCACTTCCTTCCCTCCTTGAGGGGTACCAGTACATTGTTGTGATTTAACCTGATACGGCACCCTCGAGGCTTTTTATTGGACAATTAAAACAAATACAACATCTAATTTTCACAAAAACATAAGACGATTACAACAAATAATTACACGAAGCATAAAACGATTATAGTATGTGAAACAAAAACATAAGACATTTTCTCCATATAGTCTCAATTAACAATGGTAAAACGCAGTGGATTAGATCAGTAAAACATTTTACAATGGATTGTTGCAAGTATTTACAAATTATTTTGTTTGTCCACTGATTAGGTCTGCTCATTTACTGAGTTTCTGTACGTATTCCATTTCCGCCTCCCAAAGGAAAAAATCAACTGATGCAGAACCAAAAAAATCTTCCTTTTTAAAAGTAGCTAAGAATATCACTTTAAATGTTTTGACTTTCATCTGGCAAATGCTAGTTTATAGTGGTACCATTATAGTTTGAATTTGAAATTGCGCTTAGATGTTCATACACAGTCTGCATGCTTTAGTATTGAAAAATTTGGTTTCACTTAAAATTATTCGTCAGATTTTTGCAATATTGCAAATATTTTAATGTTCAATATTTATGCTCTTATACAGGTCGTCCACTCCTATCGTGGCCCAATAGCTAATTTCTAAACCGTTAGAGATAAGCATATAGTTTATTTAGGAAAAAAATCTCTAAATTACGAAAGGAATTTTGGGTCTATGAAATGTTTTTCAAAAAATCAAATTTTGAAAGAGTTACGAAATTTAAATTTTTATACAGCCCCCCAGTCCTACCAATCATGTTTAGTAAAACATTTTTGTCACTGTAACGTTTAAAACTGAAAAAAAAAAAAAAAAATCATTCTTCTACGACAAAAATTGACGGAGTTATGACGTTTTGAAAAATCAAGATTTTGAAGGATTTCGCATGCGGTTCCTTAAGTGATCTCTCGACGACGTCATGAAATCCTTCAAAATCTTGATTTTTCAAAACGTCATAACTCGGTCAATTTTGTCGCAGAACATTGATTTTTTTTTTTTAGTTTTAAACGTTACACTGTTAAGAATGTTTTACTAAATTTGATTGGTAGGACTGGGGAGCTGTATAAAAACTTAAATTTTGTAACTCTATCAAAATTTGATTTTTTGAAAAACATTTCATAGACCCAAATTCCTTTCGCAATTTGGAGATTTTTCCTAATGCTTATCTCTAAAGGTTTAGAAATTAGCTATTGGGCCACGATAGGAGTGGACACCCTGTATTATTAAAAACACTACCGACTTTTACTTTTCTTTTGTACATTATTCCTGAAAATTTGAAATGCTTTATGTGTTTCTAGCGAAAATGAAATTCAAACAAAAACGAGTTTTTTCAACATGGCCTAAACACTGAAGCTAAAATATCAGCAAAAGTAATCCTAGAGAAAAAGAAAGAAAAGTGAAATTACTGTTCCAGACAGGTTCTGCCCTTTGCTATTTTTCGCAATCCAACCAGGGACCTGAAAAAATTTATACCTTTCTTCTATATATTTTCTTGAAAAAATGGGTCACTCGGGCAATCCATCAACCTTGTATTTGTCACCTAAGGCAAACAGCAAGAAGTATCAGCGCTGGGATGAAATGAAGGGGTGAAATTGCCTCCGTATATTGATTTCGTGACATTTTCGGACGAAACTCTCAATTACTTTCTTTTTTCTCCTTGTAGGAGTCAGTTTCATAGATTTTCATTACATTATTGCTTATTTTGTTGTATTTTCGATTTGCACTGATTATATTTTGGACTATATCGTGGGGTTATAAGTGAAACACACTAAGTCAAAAAACATGATTTTGAGAAAACGCTGATCAATAATTATCATTAATTATACGACTTAGTGTGTTTCGCTAGTATAGCATTGCATAATAAAGATATGACTTAGTGGGTTTCACCAGTAGAAACAACTCATTTTTATGTGTAAGATAAACTAAAAGTCTGAAAATGAATAATATTGACTTAGTATGTTTCACTTGTAACCCCACGATATGTATACATTGTTTTCTTGATTTCTCTTGAATATGCAGTATACAGATAGTCACCATACTGCGAAAAATGAACTGTTGTTTTTACAGCATATTACTGGAAACAGATGTTTCAATAAAATGCACGGTAATAAACTGTAAAATTAGCAATTTAACAGTTTGATACTGCAAAAATTAGCTATTTTAGTTTATTACTGCAAAAAAAGCAACTTTAGTTTATTACAATAAAATTAGATGTATTATGCTGTATAAACAACAGTATAATACTAGCAGCATAGGTTCCACTTTAAAACTGTAAAACGCACAGTAATAAACTATAAAATTAATTAGAAATTTTACAGTTTATCACTGTAGTATTAGCAATATTACAGTTTATTACTGTAATATTAGCAATTTTACAGTTTATAACTGTAAAATTAGCAATTCTACAGCTTATTACCTTAAAATTAGCAGTTTATTGCAATAAAATTATCATTATTATACTGCAAAAACAACACTTATTTTTGCAGTACATGATCGTTTCTTGTATAAATCGATAGCTTGATGAAATTAATTGGTGACTAAATAGAAAAAATCTACAATTCTGCGATAATATTCAAAATACTAACTTATTTAGGGGCCTTGGTAGAAACTTCATCTCCAAAGCACGCTGCGGGTTCGATTTCTGCCGGTCCCCTGGGTGTTATTTTCTCTCCAAATCTTTCTTGTGTTGTCCTATATGTTAGTAAAGGAGTACAACTTCTCGAGGCAACGATACCCTTATATTCATAGTGGTTAAAACACTATTACATGACCAATAAAGTATTTAGCATTTTTTTATCAGTTTTAAGTCTGTTGATGGCGGCCACCTTGTCTATTGGTCAGCGACGTCTGACCGTGATGCGGTGGCCTCGGGTTCGAGTCCCGGCTGGGGCATGGGCGTACTTTCTCTCTCTCCTGTCATCGTCCTTTCTGTGTGTGTGTGAAAGTGAGTTATGAATGGATGGGGATGAACGGGTCCTTATGGCATGTGTGTTGAGCTTAAATCGGTCTTCCACCTAAATGGTGTTCTTAAAAACGGAAGGCGTATCTTTTCTGCCTTAAATCAAGCAGATTTCATCTACTCGGGCTCGAATTGCCGAGTGGTATTAGAAACAACAAGTCTGTTGATAATTATATTCTGATATGAAAAATAATACATTTAGGTCTGATGATAATTATCTTTTTATATGAAAAATAATAGAAATATTTGATGCTTAACAAAGTTTAGTAACATTTTTATCTGTTTTGTAAAAACAGAAAAAAAAGGTTAGTTGGCATTCATTTGAGTTTTGAGGACTTCATTTGAGCCAAGACGCCGTACTTTCGTTTGGGGAAGACGCCGTTGCTTTTTGACACGCCCAAGAGAAAACATTGATCCTACTCAAAACATAGCCCTAGAAAACTACACTAAACCGTCGAAAAAAATGCAATTTGATTAAATACATTATGTACAGCAGTTGGTCCAAAAAGTCGTGTACAGCATCTTCCCTCTACGGAAACTAACGGCATCTTTCCCAACTGTTAGGAAAGATGCCGAAATGGAAAGTTTTTGTAGTCATTAACTTTTGGTATTAAACAATTGTGTTTCAAAGCTAAACCTATTACTATTTTACCAATCACAGAAGACCATATTTTGAGGACAAATTGAATTTTTAAAAATAAAAAACCAATACCCAATTTTAAATAAAATACAGTAAAGCACTACGGCGTCTTCCCCAATCTACCGTACATAGATAGAAGCTAAAATCCTCGTAACTTACATCATCTAAAAGTACTTACATCATCTAAAACCATCTTATAAGAATAATCCTCATTGATTGGGTTGAGAAGTTTCGGTCCTTGATTTACAGCATAAGTTTTCGCTTCAAAGACACACATAAAAAAAAAACACTAACATTAGTCAGAGTCTCTATTTTATTACATAATATCTATCACCGTCACGTATTTTTCGCATCAGAAGTGTTGGGAAGATATCTGATGTAATGTCGAAGGAAGGCTCTTAATTGGATTTAGATTATTAGCCTGAAAGCTTCACTAACCTAATAAGTCCGAGATGAAATGAGAGCTTCCGCAGAAGGGCATTAAAGACCTCTTATCTAGTGCCCCCAAAATGTGTTCAGTTAATGACATCGATATTTACTCTATGAAAGCAATATTTAAAGAAATATCCCTCACAGCATACACTTTTAAAAATGAACGTTGTTTTTATAGTATATTACAGCTAATTTCATAGTCATAAACTATAAAAATTGCTCATTATACAGTAGGGGTGCGACATCGAAGGCAAAACATCGATGTTTCAAAACATCGATCTTTTTTTATAAAAAATACTTACACATTTAAATGTGCAGTAATACAGTAACTCCCCAATACATTGCGCCTCTTTATACACTGCGATGCAAAAGTTTAGACAAAATGCAAATATGTGAATAAAAAGAAAACTATTCAACGAAATGCTTTCAAATTTCTACCGCGGGTACACAATATGGTCCCAAATACGTGTCTGGAGTTTTTAAAGCTGAAACTGGAATCAAATTTTGGATATTACAAAAGACATTTTTTTACATTGTTGCAAAAGTTTAGACAATAGTCAGATTTTATGCAAATATCCCTTAAAATATGATTGGTGGAGGAAATGCGGGACTGTATTATTCATTTAAAGTGCAGAGATTGCTGAATAAATAATCAAAATCTCAAAAGCTCTTTAGTTCTCGTGCAAAGAAGATGAGAAAGTTTGGAAGCGGAAATTTGAAAATGAAATTACTTTATTGATTTTTTGTCTTTTAAATCGGCTCTAGTATGGAAGTACATTGTTTTTTACTTTGTGGAGAGCAAATTCAAACATGCGTATCGATCAAAAAGTCCAAGAAAAATTATATTTCTTAAGGATGAAGGAATTGAAAAAACGGCTCAGACTGACGATTCGCCCCTTAATCCTACAAAACTTCTACTTGGGTCAAAAACAGCATGTGGCAGCATAAGTAGATGAACAACTGAATCGGAATGCATGAAAAAAACAAAGAATTGTGCCTGAACCTTTTCGGACAGAGTGTCCCAAATAAGCCAGATTTTAATGTGAAAAGCAGCATATGTGTCATCGTGACTAAAAAATGAATGGTACTTTCTTTGATAAAAATTGTTAAAATTGGGATGGCCTAGATGGATTATAGTTCTTTTCGCGGGACTTGAAAAATATCCAATTATCATATGCTGTGCTGCTTTTACCAATAAATTCTGGCTTATTTGGGACACTCTGTCCGAAAAGGCTCAAGCACAATTCTTTGTTTTTTTATGCATTCCGATTCAGTTATTCATCTACTTATGCTGTCACGTGCTGTTTTTGACCCAAGTTGAAGTTTTGTAAGATTAAGGTGCGAATCGTCAGTCTGAGCCGTTTTTTCAATTCCTTCATCTTTAAGAAATATATTTTTTCCTGGTGTTTTGATCGATACGCATATCTGAATTTGCTCTCCACAAAGTAAAAAACAACGTACTACCATACTAGAGCCGATTTAAAAGATAAAAAATTAATAAAGTAGGTTCATTTTCAAATTTCGGCTTCCAAACTTTCTCATCTTCTTTAAACGAGAACTACAGAGCTTTTGAGATTTTGATTATTTATTCAGCAATCTCTGTACTTTATAAATGAATAATAAAGTCCCGAATTTCCTCCACCAATCACATTTCAAGGGATATTTGCATAAAATCTGACTCTAGTCTAAACTTTTGCAACATTTTTATGAAACTTTTTTTGTTGAAATGTAAAGCACAGTTATCGAAAAAAATTTCTAAAGCAAAACAAAAACAACGATGTTTAAAAATCGTTGATCGTAAATCATCGGTAGTAATTTACAAAAAAACTATTTCAATATGATAGATATTGCAACTGTTAAAGATGAATCTTTTTATTGCATATTTTTATTGATTTTTGCTGAAGTATAAAACAGACATCGAAAGAAATAAAAAAACATCAAACGCGAAACAGTGATCATTAAAAGACATCGCCCTTAAAACATCGATGGTAACTAAACCATCAAAAATGTCTTCTAACGAGATTGACAGTGTAATAATTGATAGTGCTTGTTAACGATATAACTTTTGGCCGCATATCTTGATGAATTTTTCTTTTTGCTGAAATATAAAACATTCACATAAAGAATAATAATGAAATAAATAAAATGGCGAAAGCAAATTAGAAATGTTTTTGAAACATCGAGAGCAAAACATCGATAATAATCATAGAGCATGTTTTCTAATGAGATTACTGAAACTTCTGATTAAGGATGAAAACTTCTTAATACATCTGCATATCGCATATTTTTATCAAGCTTTTTTTGCTGGATTATAAAACATCGACATCGAAAAAAACATCGAACCCAAAACATCGATGTTGGGAAAACATCGACCCTCGAACATCGATGGTAAAAACATCGATGTTTTAGCAAAAACATCGATGTTTCAAAAACATCGACATCGATGTCGCAGCCCTATTATACAGTAATAAGCTGTGAAATTGCTCATTTTACAGTATTAAACTGTAAAATTCCTCATTATACAGTACTAAACTGTAAAATCGCCAATTTTGCAGTTTATTATCGTGCATTTTACAGTTTTAAACTTGATCCTCTGCTGGCAGTATTATATTGCTGCTTTTACAGTATTACACAGTGAAATCTTACGGAAATAGACTGTAAAATCTCTATCTTAACAGTAAGAAAGTGTAAAATTGCTAGTTTTAGCTTTTTGCAGTGCATTTTACAGTTTTAAATTGGAACCTCGACTGCCAGTATTATACTGTAAAAACAACAATTCATTTTTTGCAGTGGCACACGCACACACACACACATTATAATTTCATGCACACATATGCACAGACATATTATATATATACACACACCCGTATGCACAAACATATTAAATATATACACACACCCACACTTGAAGTGAATTTTTTTGCAGCAGATAAATTTATCCGATCTTTTTTTGCAGAGCTAATTTCTCTTTTTAGATAAAAAGTAAATTGCCTTCAAACTACCGCATCAACACCTAAGTAGAAAAACCTCGCAGTAATAGTTTTGGCTAGTTCGTGAGAATCACTAAGGGAGTAAAGGTGATTTTTTTCAGTGAGCTAAATTTGAAGAAATGCTAGTCACGTCCTTTGGAAACATACGAGTTTAGAATTCTTAGATGTTCTCTTTCTTTTATCTTTTCTTCACTTTGCTGTGGTTGATTATTTTGTTCATAAATAAATCAGATTTATCTTTTTTTTTCTCCTTGAACGTCTTTGCTGAACATTTCCCCTTAAAAACATCAATAAATGTGTTTTGTCAGAAACCGAGTGGTTCGTGTTTCTTTGATTTAAGTTAATGCAATAATATATTTTTTTTTCTTTCCTTTTTTACAGCAGTTGTGATGGTAAGAACATTGAGTAATGTGGGTCAAGTATGGGGACTAGTAAACTTAATCTTAAAATGAACCTATATCTATACAAATAAACTATAGAATATTTTAAGCAGTTAAAAAAATAGAATAAACAAATGTTCGATTTATATATGTGGCTTAACTACTTTCAAAGGAACCATGTCCATGGATTTGAAAATGGATTTTACATCGATAGTGCTTAAATGGACGAGGAAATTTATTAAAAAAATACACAAACTCTTTTTCAGAATTTCTTTTTGTTTAAGGATAGAGCTTCTTCCAATGCAAAAAAGATGATAAGTACACCACACAACGTATAGAATTTAAGGAGGGTAAATTCTGAAGGGGAAAGAACAAATTTTTTTCGATTGTAAAATGTCATGTTTTTTTTTTTTTTTTTTTTTGTAAATTTGGCTTTGAGTTTTAGGGAAAGTATGCATTTTAAGCAAATATTTAAAAAAAAATTTGAATCGTGATGTTTTTTTTTTCTTTTATTCTCTCCCATGTTTAAATACTTGAAAACTGCTCAATTTTCAAGGTAATATCTATATTTCTTTATTAATAAAAAGGGTTTGAAAATTCATAAAATTTGAAAATAAGAAAAAAAGCAGCGAAGCTGCAAAATGCTGAAAAATAAGACAAAAAATCTGGTATGGACCCCACACTACTTCCTTTTACGTGTTAATTTCTTAGTAGTTGCCTTACGTGTTAAAAAAAAGTGCTTGGAGTGAGCAAGGTGACAATTCAAATATTTGCATCCCTAATCTGCCACGAAACAATGCAAAAAATATTTTACAATGGTTAATTTTCTAAATATTGCTGATTTTAATATCATTCAGTGAATTTTTCGCAAAATATCGCCAATAGCGCCAAGTTGAACCCAAATTCAAAAAATATTTGGCGACCAAATAATTGGCGACCAAAAGCTTGGCGACATATTGCCAAGTGGTCGCGCCAATTCATATCACTTGAGTCTGCATTGAAATTAACACTGATTTACCCCAAAAAAGGGGTAAAACACCCCCTTGGGAACATTCGAATGCAACCACAAGGGGAGGTGCACAACTAGTTCATCCTCAGAGCCTACATACCAAGCTAGAAGTCTCTAAGGCATATAGTTTTTGAGTTATGCGAGACACATGCGCACATACATCCGCACATACATCCGCACACACGTACATACAGACGTCACGAGAAAACTCGTCGTAATTAACTCGGGGGTGGTTGAAAAGGATTTTTCGGCTGCTTATATGTTGGTAGGTACATATGCACGTGCTGACAGGTCGAAAAAACTACTTAACATTCATTCGGGGGTGAGCAAAATCAAAATTTAGACTCAAATTTGAGTGATTTTTTTTTTCGCGATCACAATACTTCCTTTACAACGTAAAAGGAAGTAAAAACGGTTCTCAAAACTGTAAATGAGCCATTAAATGAAAAAGTCGCCATTCTTTCCCTCACGTGACATTGATACAGCTCATTAAAACGTTACAAAACCATATAAATAAAAAAGGAGTACGTGTGTGTACGTATGTTCCTTACATAAATCCACAGTTTACGTCGGATCTGGACCTAATGTGGCAGGGAGGCACTTGGGTATCCGTTAAGGATCGTAGGCGGGTTTTCGAACGTTAAAAAAGTACTGAACCTTTTGAATTTTAACATAAAAACCCAAAATTTGCATAAAATAGCTCTTTTAACCCGTAATAGTTATCGTATCTTCTCTATTTTGATCTTATTGGAAATCTGGAAAAATCCAAACCGCTAACTACACCAAAAAAAAAGATACAGGAGTTTTTCAGTTAGTAAAAATCAATTTTAATTTGGACTTAATATCGTCGGCATGAGCGTGAAAGAAATCATTGATGAGAAAAAAGTTCCGCTATTTTTTTCTTTATTATGGACAAATAAATTTCCTGATTTTGCTTTTCCTGTAACGGGGGATTTAAAACTTTTTTGGCGATGGATTCATTTTTCCTACTGCGTTTCCGAAAGTAACTTTTTAGAGACCCTTCACTTGACAAAACCTTTATTTTTAAGGTAGACCCCGCGCAAAACCGGGCGACTCAGCTTGTTAAAAATATAATGAACACATTTTTTTGCTTAAAAAATCCCCCTCACATTTTCAATTTATAAAGTTTCAAAATTTTATTCATTAACCTTTTAAATTATTCTTTTCAATAAAATATATAAGGTGTCACATGCGGAGCAAAATGTCAGCTTTTCTGTAGAATGGACCAAATGCATCTTTTTCAAAAGCAATTCCTTTCAAGAAAATCCAAGCCAAGTTGATTTTTAAAAAATGTTGAAAGATAGGGAAAATGCTGAAAGATAGGGAAAATGTGGAAATAGTAGGATAATTGAAGGGGCTAGTGGGTAAAGGTGATATCTGACAATTTTTGAAACTTTTAACCATGGATGAAGATGATAAGTCCATCAGTATCAAGTCCCCTTAATCATAGAAAAGGTTGGCAACTAAGAATATGACCACGTTTTACCCGTTGAGAAAAAATAAATTTAAAAAAAAAGGACACAACATTTTTTTAAAGCTTTTTCTAGAAATTAAAAAAAGCCACATATCACCTTTATTCACCTGCGCCTTCAATTGTGTTGACTATAGAGAAGAAAAAAGTATTTTGGTTTGTAATACAGTCGACGCTCGATATAACGACCGTCTCCGTTCTACAGAAAACGGTCTTTATAACGAGTGGTCGCTGTAAGAGGTAGAACGTAGAGTATATTGGGATATAGATGGGGGTTTTCTCACCGGTCGTTATATTGGGATGGTCTTTATAACGTGTGGTCGTTATAACGAGCGTCGACTGTATTTTTCTGTTTTTTTTTTCAGCTACATATAAAAACGACACCGTTCCATCACATCCCAGAAAAATAGACGTCACAAGTCAAACTATATTTAATGAAAAATTGACCAACGGGCTCATTCACAAAACCACGAAGTTATGCCTAAAGAGAAATTATTAATCACTCTTAGATCAATGAAAAAGATAAAATCAATGAAAGACCGCAAGAAACGGCCCAGACATTCCCCGCTCGCTACAGATTGTAGCGGGTCACTCAATGAAGTGTAAAAAGGCATGTGTCTATACCACCGATGCCGTAGAAAAAGTGGGTCAGTCGAACAATCTATCAACCTTACACTTGTCACATAGGACAAACAGCAAGATAAATCGATGAGAAGATTGAATGAAGGGCTGGAGCGCCGGTGAACCGTATCTTGATTTTGGGACAATGTTCATGGCTGGACCTTCTTACTTCTGGATTTCTTCTTCAAGTTTTTAAAGTTAAAAGATTTGTAGGGAATAACCCACAAACAAAACTTCACGCACAAAGGCATTTTTTTTTCCAGAGCTTCACGGTTTTCTTCGATCTTTTTAAAGCCTGTTTTTTATTTAAGAATAAAAACCAGATATGAATTTTTATTCAGCGGATAGTTTGACATTCTCAACATGTCAATTTTTTTTCATATTTATAATGATTTTTTTTTTGCCCTTAATTTTATTATTTTCCCAAAACTTTGTTCTTAACTTAGCAGTATACTGCCGTGCTAAGCACAAAAGTCGTATCTGACCTTTTTAACAAAATTGAGTTATCCCCACCAGGTGGCTCTTTGTGACGCATTTTACCTAAATACTAAATTATACGGTCATGTGAGAACGGGAAATATTTTTTAAAAAAATTCTGAAAAAGTTTCACCTGAATCAAATACATGGTGGCGCAAAACTTAATAAGTAATATCTCAGTTTGAGCTCAACTGCAGATACCACTTTTGCGTTTTGCACTGCAGTATAGTTTCAACAGGAAATATAATGATATGTAAATCAGACGTTGCCATAAGCGGGAAATTTTTATTGAACATTTACCACAGAACTGTTGTTAGCAGTACCGTAAAGTCGGGTTACTTGGACCCTAGGGGGTTACTTGAGCCCATTACAGTAAAATGATAAAATCTTTGTTTGGTACTTACTAGTTGAAGACTTGCACGTAGTTCCTCGTTTTTCCGCTAGGTAGAAGCACTCTGCAGCCTCTAACGCTAGCACCAAACAGAGATTTTATCATTTTTCTGTGGGCTCAAGTAACACCCTTGTGGGTCCAAGTAATCCGACTTTACGGTACTGAAAATATTGCAAGACACTGATGCACATAAACCAATAAACAAAAGTTTAAACGTTCCACCGCCGTCCCATATAGTACATTGATTTTATTCGCACAAGTTTACAAGAAGGAAAGAAGAGCAAAAAGAAGGTAAGGCTATCCTAGGAGAGTGCATCGAGCCATCTTTCAGTCCATTCTGCCAGTGAGGCCAGGTTGGAGCTGAAATTGACATATTCTACATAGCTGAAGCGATTAAAACATTCTCCCAACGTGTCGCATCACAAAGTGTTTTGGAACAGCAGCGGTGATTGAAAAAATGCAGCGAAAGTTACAGCATCTTTTGCAGCATATTTTCTAGTAGTAATCTCACTCCCTAACAAAAAGTTAATCTGATTGTGTGTGTGTATTTATGGGGGAGAAGAATCTATTTTAGCTAATTACTATTTTAAGACCTAAAACACAATTTGAACCCATGCGATCAAAATAGTAGTCACACTATTGCAATTTTGGTATATAAATTTTAAATACAATTCATTATGTTATAAAGATATTAAGTGTTTGTGTTTTGAAATGTCGTGACGTCCATTGTTATTGGCAAGAAGTATTAGTAGATCAATTTCTCAATTTTTTTCTTACGTCTGTTAATGAAAAAGAACATTATTTTAAACAAAAGTGGGAAAAAAGTGTATCCTTAATTTTAACTAAACCGAAATAATTAGTACTGCATACTAACAAAATATTTAATTGAAAATGCTAAAATTTAATAAAAATATACTGACCCTTCTCTTCATATAAAAGCTGAAGTTATGTCTCTCTATCTGCAGATAATTCTAAGGTATCTTCTTTAATTTTGTTCCTTCTTAGTAGCTATTATTAGATTTTGGAAACTTACATCATCGGAGTTTATTACTCCGAGTTCTTATCTTCAAATTCAGTAATAGGCTGGGGACAATAATTTATACTTTGTGTTAAGAAGTATACTCCAGTATCTATGACATTTTATGACTCTGCGCTTTTAGTTGGAAAAACTTTCAGCTTTCTTCAAGTACTCAGACAAACACTTTGTGCGGGAGAAAAAAAGTTTATTCCTTGATTTACTCTGATGTGTTTTCACAGACAAGATGTCAACAGAATGGCATGCCATTTATTTTATATCTTTTAATAGGTAACTCGAAGCTTAGTTGCTGTAAAAAATAATGTCGTTTTTAAAGAATACTACTGCTAATTTTATAGTAGTTTTACAGTAATAAGCTGTGAAATTGCTAGTTTTCCGGCAGAAACTGAAATATCTACACAGCAAAAAATTAACTGTTGTTTATATATATATATATATATATATATATATATATATATATATATATATATATATATATATATATATATATATATATATATATATATATATATATATATATATATATATATATATATATATATATATATACGTTAGTTTATAATTTACTTCACAAAAAAGTCAAATAACACTCAACGCACCGCTAACTTACAACCTGTTTACTCCGCTCCGGAAGCTGCCAGAACGTGTGCTTTATGTCGCTCAGCCATGGAGGTGTCAAAAAAGGCTTAGTAAAAAGGCTTAGCCAAGAATACAGAAAAGCTGGTAGCTAAATAGATAATTTGCAATAAAACATATATTGCGGTCCTAAATTGAGATAAAAACTATTCTATCATTTTAAATGGACCAAACTGAAACTGCGTGCAAAATTTGGTTAAAATCGGTTCAGTAGCTGAGGAGTCCATTGGCCACAAACACAGGGACACATAATTTTTATATATTAAGATAAGCTGTCAGAAACGATTGTCACTTAAGAGTTTTTACGCCTCTGAGGCTGAAAGGTGCAAAGCGCTTGGTGGGATAGCTCCTGGACTGCATTTAAGTGGCTGTTCTTCTTACTACTATTATACACTGGCGGAAAAAAAAATCCCAACACCAAGAAAGACTTATGGTAGATAAACGAAATTTGGTAGGCGTGTTTATACAACTAAAAGATGACATCGATTGAAATTTCGTGTTCCGCGCATAAGTGTGGCGCAGCTGGCGTCACTCAGAACATGCAAATGAGGCTTGTTTGAAAAGCGTGTTGTGAAGCTCGTGTGTATTGTTTTTCCGTGAAATTTGACGAATTGCGTTCATGTTAGCCAGGAGTACCTTTAAGAAGACGAAGAAGCCATTATCAACAGCTCACCGAGTTTGAACGAGGTCGTACAATTTGGCTACGAGAAGGTGGTTTTTCATTTCGCGATATTGCAGAAAGACTTGGGTGGGAATGTTTCCACCATAAATGAGTATTGGAAGCTATGGGCAAGGGATGGTATTACCTCAAGAAGATCGAGTTCCGAGCTGCCACGTGGCACGACTGAGAAGGAAGATCGCCGAATCTTGCGTACGGCTGTGGCGCATCGCACTGCATCTGCGGCTGACATTCGAGCTGCAGTTGGTGACCGTCGTGACCCAAGGAACGATACGGAACTGTTTACTTCAAGGACAGCTCCGAGCCAGACAGCCTGTAGCCGGTATTCCATTAACTGCAAACCATTGCTTTTTCTAACGGCAGTGGTGCCACGACAGAGCTCACTGGAAGTCGGAATGGAGATCTGTTGTAATTTTTGATGAAAACAGATTCTGCCTTAGTGCCAGTGGTGGCTGTATATTGGTCAAAAGGAGGCCAGAGGACCGCCTGCATCCAAGCGGTCTACGACCTAGACACACGGGACTCACACCTGGAGTTATGGTCTCTGGAGTAATTTTCTACGACAGCAGGAGCATTCTTGTGGTTATCCCAAACTCACTGACTGAAAATTTGTCGTCAGTCTGTTAATTTAGCCAGTAGTACAGCCCTTTATGAGTAGCATTCAAGGGGGCGTTTTCCAACCGGATAACGCTCGCTCTCACATCGCTGCTGTAACGCAATGTGCTCTACAGAGTGCTGACATGTTACCATGACCTGCAAATTAACCAGGTCTGTCTCCAATTGATAACGTATGGGATATCATGGGATGGCACCTCGAGCATCATCCACAGTCAGCAATGACGATCCTAGTATTGACCCAACAAGTGCAACAAGCATGGAACTCCATACCACAAAGTGACATTCGGCACCTGTCTGACATAATGCATGCACGCTTGCAGGCTTGCCTTCAAAATTCTGGAGGTTACACCCTCTATTAAATTAACATAATTTCACATTTACACAGCATTTTCTTGAGCTTAAATTAGCCAGTGATCTTGTACATTTAATCAATTAAACATGTTAACTAGACAATTGCATTACCCAAATTTCATTACTCTACGGCAATTTTTTCTTGGTGTTGGGATTTTTTTTTCCGCCAGTGTATATACAAAAGTTTGTTTGGATGGATTTATGGATGGAGCAGTCAGTTGATAAGCAGTCCGAAAAAGTTATCTTTCTAACTAAGCCTTTTTTAAGCCTCTGTCGCTGGGCGACATAAAGCACATGTTCTGACAGCTTCTGACGCGCAGTAAAATTGGTTGTAAATACAGAAACAATAATGGATGATTAATGTAGGTACTTATTTTTTTGTATTTTCTAATTAAAAAAAACTTAATAAATTCAAAAATTTGCTTATTTATTGCCTTTAAAGCGGGACAGAGTTCGCCGGGTCAGCTATATTTATATAAAGTTGATCTCTATAACGGTAATAAAGTTCTTCGTTTCTATTGAAACATTATAGTTTAACCCATATCTTAGCCACAGCAACGCGTGGCCGGGTCAGCTAGTATACACACACACACACACACACACACACACACACACACACACATACATATATATATATATATATATATATATATATATATATATATATATATATATATATATTTATATATTTTACATAATATATATGGTGTAATACTGGCATCCGAGGTTTCAATTTAGAACTGTAAAATGCACAATAATAAACTGCAAAACTACCAATTTAACAGTTTCTTACTGTAAAGTTAGAAATTTTACAGTTTAATGCTGTAAAATTTAGCTGTATTATACTGTAAAATCAACTTTTTTTTTTTGCAGTGAATTAAAAATTCAGTGGAATTAATGCCTTTTAAATTATGCTTTATGAGTAGACAAAAAATAGTGTATATTTTGTGAGTTAGATTGTTTTCTATATCGATGGTATACTCAAAGGAAATCGGTTTTAAGGGGTTACAGTACCTTTCTAACAAATTTCTTTAATTTAAGTGAAAAAGTTAATTCTTTGAAATATTTGTTTCTGCACTTGTTTAAAAATCAATAATTTATTTTCAAATATCAAAAATTTTGAAAACTTTTTTTGAAAATTTGAAAAATGTAAGAAAATTTCAGTTTTTTTAAAACCCTAAGGCTTTTTTGTTTTTGCACTAATTTCAAAATTTCTTTTTGCAAAATGATCGCAAGGAAAACCTCAACAAATCTGTGCATTCATTTTCTTATATTTTGATTAGAAAATATTTTGTGACCTTTTATGTAAAAAATTCTTAGAAAATTTTGTTCTTCGAGGTTTAACAAACTCTAAAAATTTTTGTAATTTATAAAACGCTTATTCAATGCACAGTTTTGTTAAATATATTATCCTGAGTGCAAAAAATATTGCTTTAAAGTTATATCTTTAATAGAAAAAATTCCTTAGCATTTCTAGTAACATAGAAACACTAAAAACTGATCACCGAGAAAAAGCACTTTAAAGTTTGGCTTTTCCATTAGAACACACAGCATGTATGCCCTAAAGTCACTCATAACTTTTTAAATAATTTAGCTAGAGCAATGCTGTTTTTTTCTGAGTGTTTTAAATAACTTTTACTTTTGAAATAAGCAATAAAATTTTTTTTGGTCTTTTGGTCATTTTTGAGGTACTGTAACCCCTTAAATAATTTGCAGCAATATTTAAATCAAATGTCGTAAGATGAAATATAGCTTCGGAACTCGTATTTCTTATTTTCAGATCTTAAATTTGTTTCTTAAAGTAAAAGTTAAAATTAAAAAAAATCAAATAATGTGCAAACAATGCATTAAAAATAGAGATGAATTAAAATGTGTTTTAACTGAAAAATAGAAATATATATATATATTTGGAGGGGGGAGGGGAGGACGGCATAAAAACATGTTAAGATAAAGCAATAATTAAATGTTGTATTACAATACGAACTGCATTTCAGCGTGTACAGTAACATTTTGGTGCAGAACCATTTTAACATTTCAAAGAAAGTATAACTGTTCAAGCGACATATCACATTTGAACTGGTATTTGGATAAAATCTTCGTAGTCTCTTTTTTCAAATTAAATTATGCGATAACTAATGTTGAGCATATTTTTCTTAATATAAATTCACTGTATCGTTTTAACGTACGAATTTGTTACACATAAGTACACACAGAGACACACATACCACCATGCAGTATATTATGTCGACATCACGTGGTTTTTCGAAACCCTTTCCTGTTACTTAATTGTTACACATTTAAAAGATCATTTGCCATTCGCTTCTAATCTAAGAGGTATAAAGAGTTTTAGGCAGGTACAACATACTAACGTGTTTACTTAAAAGGTAAACTTATCCTTATTATTATAAACAATTATTTACAGACAATTTTAGGATGTATAAACTTGGTTATATCAAAGTCATTTTAACTGTCTGATATCTTCTAAATGAGAAAAATAACACTAAAAAACATTTTTTAAAAAGAAAATTGAACCTACTTCCGAACTTCACTCGGCAAGTGCTCTAAAAAGTAAAAAAATAATTTTATTCTTTGAACATGATCGATACTACATTTAAACATCAGTTTTGAAGTCGGTGCAAAAACACTAAATAGCTATAATTCAACTATAAATATTAGCGATGCACCGATAAGCAAATTGGCCGATTACCGATTACCGATTAATCGGCAGTTGGTAATCGGCCGATTAATCGGCGCAGCCGATTAGTGATCATGATTATTATTTTTAATCACGTTAACTTCTCCATCACTTTTTTCCCTTTCACAATTTCGATTTCAGCAATAGTTACTAATTTATTTCTGACAGACAATTAATTTTTCTAATTCTCCCCAAATAATTTTAAATTTGTATCAAATTTCTTTGAAGCAATTTACATGTTGTTGCTTATAAAAAAGCATTATGTTAACCATACATGAAAATCTAAATAAATAGGGAGGAGGCTGCGGTGAGCAGGCTAATTTAAGTTGCACTTTCAATGTAATTTTATGTGATGTAAATTTGTTTACATCACATAGCTATTTAATCCAAGCCATTAATGATAGCCATTTAATCCAAGACTTTCATTCTTTATGAAAATTATAGTCATCTAAAAGCGCTGTGTTAAAGGAGAAAAATACCGATACATGAAAACAGTTGCAATATTGTTTCTATGTGTTTGCAGAAAATTACATATGGTTACTAAAACAAATGCATTTATTATAATTTCTTGTAAAATAAAAAGTATTTGTACCCACCGATTAATCGGCCCAATTTTGCCGATTATAAATAATCGGCAAGGTGGCCGATTATGGCCGAATTATTGGTACTACCGATTAATCGGTGCATCCCTAATAAATATGAATTTCAATGAATACAGGTTCTTTAATCGCATTCGCATACACTTTATTAACAACCACATATTTATGTAATGGTACAGTTATTCAACTCTTAATTTTCAATGGTTTCTCTGAAAAATGTTGGCAAAATGTAGTTAAACATTATTTTACCTATAGTTTTTGTACCGACTTCAAAACTTACGTTAAATGATGTTCAAGGAATAAAATTATTTGAAAACCCTTTAAAAGACAAAAAGAATTTTTGAAAACGGTCCATGCGCTTTCGAGTAACCTTATAACGTACAAAAAAAGAATCTCCGACGAATTATATCTGACGATTGTGTAACCTCCTCCTTTGTTGAAGTCAGTCAAAAAGCATCACAAGTATCTCGATTTTCAATGACAACCACCCACAAAAAACAGCTGCCGATTTAAATGTCAATTTTCTTCAAAGGAGAAAAAAAAAATCGAAAAACGTCACAGAAATTTCCCTGCATTGCATTTCTTCTCATGACAGCAGACAGCGGAAGAATGCATGGTAGCCATCCCCCAGCATCTAATTACAGGCGACATAATCGATGGACCGATATCACCAAGAAGTCTTGTAATTGCTACTCTCGCTCCCCCGTGCCTAATAAGCAGGCGATCACCCCCGCTTATTCATCGGGAAATCTTACGCTGTCGCGGTCGTGGGACATGTTTTAATTATAAAGTCCCGCGTCGCGATTTATTTTAAGGGAACAGTATTTGCATTCGAAAAGGGGAGAGAGACAAATGGTTCAAGACGTTTTTTGGAAAATTGATGGCGCGTAAATTTTTTTGTGAGGGTTTTTTCTCCTTTAAATTGATAGAGGAGTAATAATGGTTCGCTATCTATGATTAATGTAAGGCGAATTTTTGTTAATTTTTCATTCAAATCATTGCGTTTACGCTTGACTGGTGTAGTGGTGAGGATTAAGGTGATATTGTATTAAAAAATTATCATCGAAGGCTTCTAACGCGATGTTAAGTTCCTCCATGGAGTTCGCCCTTATTGATAAAAGACTAGTGGATAGGCCCGGCGTCGCGCGGGTTAAAATACAACATGTGAAATACAAAGAAGTACTTTTTTATAAAAACGTGGTCAGTTAAATCAGCGTGAAGGGCAACGTGAAATCAAACTTAAATGTGTTATTTATCTGTATTTATTTTCTAAAAAAATGCGTTTCTACCTTTGAAAGAATAAAAACAAAAGTATCATATATTCAAGGGTGAATACTCACAAAAGAAACATTTCTTAACTATTTGAATTGAGAGAAGCCTCAGAAAATCACGCGAAGCAGAGACAATAGCAAGCGCAAAATTAGCTATCTATACTACCCTGCAACGTTTCTTGACAACATCATCGTGACGTTTGCGTGACTTTAGCCTATGAAAAACGAGCTAGATAAAACGTCACAGCTTACTTGGCAAATTAGAGGAGATCGCTGACTGCTTGTGAGCTCTTATTGGCTCTGCCCGTAGTGACGTTCAGCGTCAAGTTAAGTTGCTTTCTAGTATAGCTATTTCTTTGTTTTCTAAAACGTAAAATAAATTTCAGATGATGTTACAGTAATTTCATTTGGGCTAAATAAAGTACTTCGACGCTATATTAAGGGCTAATCATTTTATAAAGTGAACTTTAAACTAGCATTCGAAGCGTTATTATTTGCTGTTACCTTGTTGCTGTCACGTGCCACAACATCTTATGGTATAGTCATGAGTACGTCACTGTGAGTCACAAAGTTCAGAGTCTCAAAGTGACAGAATTGTAACCTCTTACACTTCACAGGAGTGATTCTGTGACAAATGTATGCCACATCACATGTGACGTCACTGTTATGTCACTAGAGCATCCATTTTGGACGTTAACCTTATGACCTTATGAGGATGTTACTATATTATCACTTTGTGACCTTTCAGCGGATTGGCATTCCCAACTTGCTGTAACATGTTGATGACAACAGTAAGGTTTTGTGAACGTAATAGTATGGCGATATTGTGACTATCACGCATTTTCAACACAAGATCACCATTTTAATCAATGTGCTATTAGCACACAAAAGTCAGGGCCGTCATTTCAAGTTTTTCCAGGGGGGGGGGAGGTTCCAAACACAATGCAATTTCATCGGAAAACATCAAAAACCACGCCCACTTTTATATAAATGCATTGATTTCTCAAAGTGGGGGGGGGGATGGACCCCCCTAAATGACGGGCCTGACAAGAGTGTTTAAGTCAAAAAATATTAATTAAAAATGAGAAATCCTAAAAAAATGGGTATTTTGGTATTATCCAGTGAACCGTTTTCGCGAAATCAAAACTATCGTCATATGAATGATAAACCGCAAATTATGAAGTCGCCAACTTGCTCGATTCATACTAGTTAAGGATTCCGGGCTGTTGTGCCGTGGTCTAAATGGCTTTAATCCATACGTTTCGATCGCAACTGCGGCGGTCATCTTCAGTGGGTGTCGTTGATTAATTTGGCGACTGATGCGAAATTTCGAACTGCTGCAAGATTTTAAATTGAAAACGCAGCGCCTTCTATCTTCCGGCTCGAGATTGACAGATGACTGGATGCCAAAGCTTGTTAACTTTTACTTCTTCCTCCTTCTTGTTAAAATTATTTGGGTGTTTGAAAATTTCAATGGCCTCTCTATTCAATCTGGGGAAATAATTTGATGTCCGTGAAATTATTTTGGCCTCTTTGAATTTTATATCATGTATTCCATTACTGAAAGTGTGCTCCGCGATAGCCGACTTTTCAGTCTGACCCAGCCGGCAATTTCTCTGATGCTCTTTGATTCTTGTATTAACGCTCCGTTTTGTCGTCCCGATATAAACTAATCCACAGGAACAGGGGATCTTATAAACTCCTGCGGCGGACAACGGATCTCTAGCATCTTTCACTGAACGCAGCAGGTCGCTGACTCTATTGGAGGGCTTAAAAACCGTCTTAATATTATGTCGACTTAAAAGTCTTTCAATTCGGTCTGTGACGTTCTCAACGTAGGGAAGGTAGGCTATGGACTTGACCGGTTCTTCTTCAGGCGTCTTTCTTTCTTTCTTGGGGTGGAAAGCTCTCTTAATTTCTTGTTTAGAAAATCCATTGGCTTGGAAAACATTAGTAAGGTGGGCCAGCTCATTTTCAAAAGCAGACGGTTCGCAGATTCTAGAGGCCCGAAAGTGTTTTTAACACTCCCCTCTTTTGTCGAGGATGGTGATTGGAGTCCTTGTGTAGATAGCGATCTGTATGTGTTGGCTTGCGGTAAACACAATGGCCAAGGGTTCCGTCTTCCCTCCGGCTGACACAGACATCCAGAAATGGTAACATTCCGTCCTTACCATTTCTGGATGTCTGTGTCAGCCGGAGGGAAGACGGAACCCTTGGCCATTGTGTTTACCGCAAGCCAACACATACAGATCGCTATCTACACAAGGACTCCAATCACCATCCTCGACAAAAGAGGGGAGTGTTAAAAACACTTTTCGTCAGGGCCTCTAGAATCTGCGAACCGTCTGCTTTTGAAAATGAGCTGGCCCACCTTACTAATGTTTTCCAAGCCAATGGATTTTCTAAACAAGAAATTAAGAGAGCTTTCCACCCCAAGAAAGAAAGAAAGACGCCTGAAGAAGAACCGGTCAAGTCCATAGCCTACCTTCCCTACGTTGAGGACGTTACAGACCGAATTGAAAGACTTTTACGTCGACATAATATTAAGACGGTTTTTAAGCCCTCCAATAGAGTCAGCGACCTGCTGCGTTCAGTGAAAGATGCTAGAGATCCGTTGTCCGCCGCAGGAGTTTATAAGATCCCCTGTTCCTGTGGATTAGTTTATATCGGGACGACAAAACGGAGCGTTAATACAAGAATCAAAGAGCATCAGAGAAATTGCCGGCTGGGTCAGACTGAAAAGTCGGCTATCGCGGAGCACACTTTCAGTAATGGAATACATGATATAAAATTCAAAGAGGCCAAAATAATTTCACGAACTTCAAATTATTTCCCCAGATTGAATAGAGAGGCCATTGAAATTTTCAAACACCCAAATAATTTTAACAAGAAGGAGGAAGAAGTAAAAGTTAACAAGCTTTGGCATCCAGTCATCTGTCAATCTCGAGCCGGAAGGTAGAAGGCGCTGCGTTTTCAATTTAAAATCTTGCAGCAGTTCGAAATTTCGCATCAGTCGCCAAATTAATCAACGACACCCACTGAAGATGACCGCCGCAGTTGCGATCGAAACGTATGGATTAAAGCCATTTAGACCACGGCACAACAGCCCGGAATCCTTAACTAGTATTTACTCCGGCCGTGAAAGCCTTCATTCTTACATTGCTCGATTCAGTTTGAAAAACCATTAGATGGAAATATTTGGCGAGATTTTTCTTTTTAAATCCGACTTTTCATTTGGCAAAAATGTTTGATTTTGGTTAAGGGGATGAATACGGAAGTACTAAAAAGATAATTATTTATTTATTAAAATTTTACAGTCACAGCTTTGACATTTATTTCCCATGGTGTAGGTACATGAACCGCAGATCTATGCCCGGCAAAGAGTTTCAAAAATACAGCCGACAAAATAAAGCATCTGTTTGCTGCTCTCCAAAATGCATGCTCAAAAAGAACCATAAAACGTGGAAATAAATGCTGCAAGAATAAAACGCTGAGCAAAGCCTAATGGGACCACAGACGAAAACTCAAAAAGAATGGGCAATCACAACAGCAGCACTCTGGGGACTCGAATGTTTAATTTCCGGAGCTTGCAACGGAAATGGTTACTGCAGTAGTTAATGTTTTCGGCAGATAAGATGAGTTTTTCCCGTGTCAAAGCTGTTGATCTCTTATTTACTTTCTCTCGTGTCTCCATTTATTACTCTGCATTTCTTCAAACGGAGCCAGTTTAGATTACAAAACGCATGTTTGCTTTTTGAAGCATCGGGGCTCTCTTCGTTGACAAGTATGTGTGCTGCTTTGATGTATTCTTAAGTAAGATGTTTTGAGGGAAATATATTAAACTTTGAGTGGCGTCGTGGCATTTGATAGCTAGCAGAAGTCAATTTAACAAATAGCATTTTTGTGGCATTTTATTCTAGCAGAGATATATCTATTAAATATAAAGTTTATAGTCAGTGACAAACAAAAACGCGTATCATTGTGTTATATCTGAATCAAATCCCTATTTACTTGAAGCTTAAAACTTTATACTATGAATATTCCCAGAAATGATTTGCAATGCTCTACACTCACTTATAAAAAGCGTTTCGTTTACTATATATATATATATTTTTTTTTTTCAGATTAAAATATTCGACAATTATTAGATTATTTTTGTTTTCGCCATTTATGCTTTGGATAAAACGTATAATTTTTCGAAAAACCAAATATATTATTAATAGACTCTTGAACGGTGCATGAATTGTTTTAACTGGACAAACTAACGTTACCATTTGGTATAAGCAATGACTGCACCGGAACCACCCTTTTTCCCCTATTACTGTAACGTAAACAATAATCAAGGGCAAAAACAGGGGAAATTAGCAATTTGGGCTCAGTTTGGTTCATATTGAACTTCTCTTTTATTCACTAATGAAGAAGTTTAAATCGGTAGCTTCGAAACATTTTTTTGTTGAGGATTTCACTATATTTATGGCTGATATTTATGGTGTCTACGAATGTATCCATATACGAATTGAAAATTTTGGGGACGTCTTGGATTCTATTGGTCACAGTTACCAGCTGTGTCTGGACGAAAATTACCGATTATTTCAACTTTTGTATTAAATGTGTTGTTCTTACATTTCTTCATATTATTTTGATTTTTAAACTTACTGAAAGCAAAACAGTTGTTAGAATTATAATTATTTATATAGTGAGCATATATGTAATATTAAGCACTCCATCAAGGTATATTTTGAAGTTCTGAGTTAATACAACAGAAAAAACAAATATTTCATGAACTCTGAAAGATGCAATGCAGAAAAATGGGATAATCTCTGGCCGCTTCAAAAATTCCAAGAACATTATATAAGCGCTTGGGACCTACGTTTAATCTCGGATTTTTTCCAACTATATTTTATTGCTCCCACTTTCAGGTCTAACTTTTGCATCTACTTTATGATAAAAGTTGAAATTTATGATGAATGAAATCGTAAAACTTTAGCACCGTAAGTTTCTTCGAACATTTCGCATCGACTAACATAAACTTTAAAAACTTTTTACGCAATATTTCATATAACGCTTATACTGCAACACCAGCGCTTTAAGACTTGCTTGAGCATGAGAAATATATTTTTTTTGCTCTAAGTTAGTATTTTCTTTTTTCACAATTGCAAACAATATACGGCATTATTGGTTTAACTATTGTTGCTTGAGCTTTGCTCATTAGTGTGTATTGATTAATGCTATGCTGATTAAAAGTCTGCTTTATGAATTGGGCTTCGCGTCTGTTACATTTAAATCCATTAAAAAGAATCAAGAAGACGATCATTGTCAAAAAAAAAAAGGTTATCGATGTTTATCAAACCCAGAAAATATGCTCCAGTAATACAGGGTGGGTTAAATTAAAGTGGCATGGCAAACCTATGATAATAAATTGTCCAAGTTAGTTTTATTTTGGCCACCTTGTACAAATTCAGTAATAAAGTAATTGTTACTGAACAAATTCAGTAATAAATGCTATACACAATACTAAAAATAAAACACAAACAGATAAAGTTTAATTATATTAATTGTGGTATTAATAAAAGAAATGGATTAGGAATAAACCTTGTATGAGCAACTATAATTTTTCAATGCGTCATTATTCTATTCTTTCACCACAAAGTCGGTTCAATTTTCAATTATTAAGACAAAGAGAGAATATACGTTAGGGCATCACTCACACCCACACACTGCATGCCCATTGCATTTCAAGTTTATTATAAATGGATTTTTCATTGACAAAACAAAGTTAAGCGCCATAAATTCTTAAGCGTATTTACATCCTTTGATTTTTGTCTCCTAATGCACTCTAGCTGATTCATTATTCAAACTGTTAGTTTCGAATGTGAAGCTGTGAACTGACGTTTGAATGTTTTCTTAGATAAGGGCGCGAGAAATAGGTGGAGAAACTGAACTTTAAATGAAGTATTGCTGCAAGTGATCAATGACAATTTTACTGTTTGCTCTAAGCATTTCTCTGCTATTGCCTAATAAGGTGGGGGAGGGGGGGATTACAACTCCAATTTTCCAAACGATAAATAGCTGACAGTATTAACAAATAGTTTTCGTTAACGTTCGTCATTAGTTAAGAATTACTTCAGTCCAATAATTGGTATCTACAGGCATAGGTTAAGGCTATAGTTGCTTTTGCTCTAACAATTTTATTAATACTTTAGCGTCTGCTGTATTAATTTTTTTTTCCATTTTTCCAAAATTCAATTAATTTGCTTATGTAACCTTATAATTGGAATAATAATAGTGTGAGTAGCAATTTAAAGTGGAACAGTTTACTTTAAGGTTATTTTTTAAATTAATGAAGGACATTATGAGTATGATTTGACTGAAAGATGCTTGAAAAAAAGTCAGTGAAGAGAAACATATTAGAATAAAACTTCCAGCTGATCCTCTAAATAGGGTGCAGACATGTGTTTAATGACAAAAGAAGAATTCATAAAAGTCTGAATTTTAACATTTTTTATCTGACCATTTTAAGATTTGAAGGGGCAAGTGGAGAAAGGTGACATGTGACAATTTTTGAAAAACATACTTTTTGCCATGGATAAAGGTGATAAGGAAATTTTTTTAAAGCTTTTTCTAGAAATGTAAAAAATTGCCACATATCATCTTTATTCACTTGCCCCTTCAATTGTGTTTGTGAGTTAACACAATTGAACACACACAAATTTGAATTTGTGTAAATCGGCGAAATTAAAATGTCACATACCACCTTTATCCAATTGCCCCTTCATTTATCGACTAAATACATGAAAGGTCAGGGGGAAAAACCACGGTAGTCACATTTGATTTATTTTGAGAAAAACGAAATTTAAACTTTACGAACTCATAAACTTCCCCAGTATACTTGTTCTAAAATGACAATAATACATGGACTACAGTGTTTTTTCACGAATATTGCATATACTAAACGAAATTAAACTTATTTTTCTAACAGGTGGTAGCATCAGTTTAAATTCAACAAAAAGTGGACTACCGTGGTTTTTCCCCCTGACCTTTCACATATTTAAAAATGAGCGAGAAAGAGATCATTCTTAATATAAATTCTGTGATGTGTCTCATGTGGTTAAAAAAAGTGTCGTAGGTAAAAAATATGGACTTTCCTTAATTTGTCTTTTGCAGTTTTTGTTAATTTTGATTTAATTAATAATTATATGAATGCTTTCTCTTTCTTCTTGAAAATTATTGTCTTCTCATTAATATGATTTGTTTTGAAATTAAGAGACAATCATTTTGGAAATTTTGGAGAAAATCAGTGTAATTTTTGCTCTCAGTTTACTTACTGGATATGCGTCCAGGAATTGTATCAGAGATTAAATTCTCATATAATACTGCCATATATGATGAAATTTCCTCTACCATTGTTGATTTCGAAAGTCTCTAAACACTTTATCATGAACAAATACATTTCCTCCCAAACGTTTTCACTTCTTGCCAATATTTTTTTCAAGCAGAAACTTCAGGAAACAATGTCTTGGTAGGAGAAAAAAAAAACTAGAACACTCGAAAAAATACAGAAAAATATTGAATTAAAAAGAGAAAATGACATTTTCCCATACGAAGAACTTTTCCAATTGGCGCTGAATTCGTCCAATTGCAGCTATTGTGTCGAGTTCCTCCATTCAACCCGGCGGCCGATCCGACTTGAATGGTTCTTTAGAGATTCAGTCAAGAGTAGTTCCAGATCCTTTGGGATCCCACTTCCTTGAGAAGTGGTATTGGCCTGGGCAATCATTGCTATAAGGCCAGAAATTTCAACTTTTGGTAACTTTGTTTGGTTTTTGCTCAAAAGGGTTTTCCTCGTGTCTTTTGTGCTGCTGTCGTTAAATGTTTCTTCTATTGCACATACTATAGAAATCGTTCAATGTCTTATCATGAAACAAAAAATTCTTTTTGTTTTTTTCATTACTATTCATAGGTTCAAAAATATTCATAGGTCATGTATATTTAGTATATATATTAGAGCAGGGGTCCTCAGACTCTTTGTACTTCAGAACACAATCTACACTGCAAAAGAAAAACTGTTGTTTTTACAGTACAATACTGGTAGCAGAGGTTTCAGCTTAAAGCTGTAAAAGAAGCTAACCTAGCTAAAAAAGTTCTGCAAAAAATTTTTAGGTATATTTGGAACAACTATTTTGCAAAAATAATCTACAAAAAAAACCTTCAGATTCTTTTTGCAAATTATTTTTGCAAAATATGCGTTCTAAATGTACCCAAAATTTCTGCATCTTTTCTACAGAAATAATCTTCAGATTTTTTTTTTTTGCAGATTACTTTTGCAAAATATGAGTTTCAAATATACCCAAAAACTCTGTACCTTTTCTGCATTTTTTTTTCTAGAATCTTTCTGAAAATATACACAATAATATGTACACAAGCTTTTATATTTCATTTTAAATATTAAAACCAAGTATAATTTAGATTAACATGATATATTAAAAGTAAGTATATTTATTCATACACCTTATTAAACTGCTCACTCGGGACCAGAAGAAACAGGTAGGGGAGAAAAATAATAGACACATATAACTGTCATTTTATTACCAATATGTTACTTTTTTTCAAAAGTTTTTCCCCGAAATTAAAACAATTTCCAGGAAATAGTTGGAAAAAATTTTTCATTGTCGATTATAATAAATCTTAATACTTTAAAATGTATGTGCCCCCTAAAAACACGCCAAAATTTTTTTCAGAATATCCCTGTCAGATTTTTTTTTTCAATTGTGTCTTCTGGTTTCAAAACCGGCTAACTCGTCAATTTTCGGAGAAAATCTCTCTAAGTCCTTTACTAACATTTCCAATCATTGGCAATGAGAAACCATAACAAAACAGGTCAAATCAGTGCGTTTTGGGGGTTAGAAAACTCCAATAAGCTGCGAGAGATTTGGATCCTATCTCAAATTCCTTAGGTGTGACAAAAAACGTCTCTCCTGAAAAATTTTCTGTTATGGAGATGACCGGTTTTGCAACCAGACAACACAATTAATTTATTAAATCATTAACAAAAGCCAGATTAGGAAAACTAAAAAAGATAACCTTACCTTTTTGACGACCCAAATAAGAACAAAAGAAATTTACTGCTTGTATAATGCTTGTATAATGCTTGTATAATACTGCTTGTATAATGCTGCTGAAATATTAATATCTGAAAAAAATATTTAATCCATGATAACTAAGAACTATTCTTGTCAAATGTTTTTTTTTAATAATATGAAGTGAAAGTCCAAGCAAGAAACAAATTTATAAAAGATGAAAAATTTATTCAATTTGAAAAGATAAAACACTTATTCAGTGTTAAGAGAAGGGAGAGCTGCAGCTTTATGGCAAACATTTAATTTTTGCCTAACAGCAGTTCTCACCTTCCCAACATCAACACCAAACTTTAACGTTGCATATTCTATAACGTCACTTAGTGCTTGGTGTTCGAGAGGGGGTCTAGTACAGTTCTTCATTTGTTTAATGGCGCTGTTACACAGCACTTCCCTCCCGAACACCACATCTAGCAAGTCACTTTGACTTTCATGTGAATAGATTTTATAATTTTACTTTACCATAGTGGGATATCGAACTCCAATGTTTATTTAATTCTACAATATTTGTTCCAATTTAGCAAAATTAGTTCATATGTCTTAAGGTTAAGTTATGAATAAACTGATTAACATGGCATAAAAACTATTGCAATATATGCAAAAAGTTCAAAGTGTCAAATAACATTTCAACTTGCTCGAATTCCCAAAAAAATTGCAAAAGTGTTTAGATCTTCGACTCAAGTTCCTTAATTCCTAATAGTACCTGATATATAATTTCAATTCTTCGTGTAATCTATAATCCCCCCTCCCCTGCAGTCCCTAGAGCAATCCTCGATTTTACACCAGCAATCCTATATTTAAAAGACAAACTTTTAAAGTTTCAGTGTTACTTTTATTTTCAAAGAATAAAATTGGCATAACTTAAATATCATTGACAAAAGTATTTTTATAATATCTTACCTCTGCAATAAAACACCAAGAAAGTTTTGACATTCAATTTTACAGGCAAAACAAAATGTAATGCATCAAGCAAGGAAATGAAAGCAATTCCAAGCTGCAGAGTGTTGGCAAGGTAAACTGAAAAGCTACAACAGAGGAATTGATTATAAACAGACGCCAAATCTCCCTGTCATAGCCATCCAGTGATAAAGAAACAGTAGTAATTCTTCGATTCTTGTTTTTTTTCGATAAATTGCTTGAATTCATGGTTATGATCCATACACTTGATACTCCAAAAAACTCAACAACAAATTTTTTAAAGTTTTAGGCTTGAACTTCATGAAGTTTTTAGAAAAGAAGTATCATAAGCAATGTCAATTTGATGTCAAAAATTGATTGAAAATACGTGTTATGATGCGGGAAAATAGTAAATATTCAAAGTGCACATTCGAATCTGTTAAAACGGCATTTGAATGTCATATGTATTCGATAACAGAGCAAGAAGTGTGGTACTTACCGTATGTCATATGTGATACGATACGCTTTAGTTTTAAAAATATTTACCTAATGAAAGTGCCGAGAGAAGTGCATTTTCTTTTAAAAAAAAACATCTTTTGGCTAATGGCTTTGATGAAATACAATATTCATCAAGTATTTAGATAGGAATGGGAACTCATGAGTTTGTATTCGTTCGTAGCGAAGGCTTGTCATTCTGTGTTGACAAGCTGTTCAAAACAACTTTTTTCGGCGGAAATCCTTGGAAAACAATCTAGTTTGATTTTCTTATTTTTAAAGTACGTTCGTTACAACAACTAACCACCAGCAGAATGATTATTTTACAACAATTACGGTAAAAAAAAATATGCCGCTAACTAACAACACGAATTCTCACTGTTTCAAGCAAACCGCGATCACGTGACACCTACATCATGTGACCTGTGACGACACGTGAAACAGATCCATATGTATTCAAGAGTGTTTGACCTGTACCAAAAACACACCATAATCAATAAATGTTTGAAATTTATTTAAATGATTTAAGTTTTCTTATTACAATTATTGTACTTGTAGCCATTAAATAAAGTGATTGAAAATAAGTTGCATTATCAGCTTTCAAATTAGGTAGATAACAAAGTTGGATTCCATTAGACTAAGACATTTTGAAGTCTTCAAAATTTTTGCAGAATAAATCTACAGGGGTTGGACAAAAATATGGAAACACCTTAAAAAAGACACGTTTCCTTGTCTAATATGGTGTAGGAAACCCGTTGGCATTCAAAACAGCTTGCAGTCTTCTCGGAATGGATAAATACAGTTCCTGTATGTCTGCCAAGGGAATATTGTACCATTTTTCATGTAAAACGGTGGCAAGTTCAGATAACGATGTTTTCGGTGAATAACGAAAACGCACTTAGCGCTCCAATGCAGACCACAAATGTTGGACAATATTCAGGTCTTGAGACTGTGGTGGCCAGGGGAGATGTGATAAATTATCGTCGTGCTCAGAAAACCAGTCCTGGACAATATAAGCTGCGTGAACAGTAGTGCTGTCATTTTGGAAGACACGATCACCATTGGGGAATAAATCTGAACCATGGGATGGACTTGATCGGCCAAAATGTTCACATAAGTCTTGGCAGTCATGTGCCCCGACAGAGTTATCATGGGGCCAGAAGAGAATTACGATATGGCTGCCCAAACCATCACAGAAGCCCCGCCATATTTTACTCTTGGGAGTAAGGAGTTTGTATTATAGACTTGAGATGGCGTTCTCTAGGCGTAAACTCTGCCAGAAGTAGGAAATAATGTGAAAGAAGACTCATCGGACCATATTACCTTCTTCCACTACGCTATAGTCCAGGCTTTATGACTTAAACACCACTTTTTCCTGTTTCGGGCATTAGCATCCTTGGTGAATTAATTTTCAATATCAGCACAGCCAGCAATTCCCACTTTATGAAGCTCTCTTCTAATTGTTTTGGTACTCACAGGGTTTGATAACACGACATTCATTTCAGGAGTAACTTTTGCAGCTGTGGTCTTCTTATTTTTTGTCACAATTGCCCTCAATGATTGTCTGTCACGATCACTAAGCTCACAGTTTCGTCCGCGCTGTAATTTAGCGCATGATGTTTTTCTGCATTTCAAATATGTGGAATAAATCTTCGATACAGTACCTCTTGAAACACTAGACAATTCGGCTACTTTGCTTGCGAAGCACCTACCATACGTGCTCCACCAATTTACCCACTTTCGAAGTCTGTTAGCTCTGACATAATGCAATGTTAAGCTCACATAATAGTGCTCCGGCAACGACTGAACTGTTCAACACATTTACGAAGTTGTATAAGTAGCGTCAGTAGACGAAAACGCTAATGCCACTTACATATTTGATTGAAATCAATCATTCTTTTCAAACATGCATTTCACTAGGTGTTTCCATATTTTTGTCCAACCCCTGTATATACTTCAAAATTGCATCGTAAGTCTTTCAAATTATTGAAAATTATTATGAGAGTACTAAAATGTGTTAAATTTTTTTTAAAAAGAATAAGGAGTAAAATGGACATAAAGTGCAGATATCTGATGTCTTTGAAATATTTGCAGAAAAAATGCATATGTCATAAATTAACATTTAAAATCTTATTTTAAAAAACTTTTGCAAATTATTATGAGAAGAGAAAAATATGCAAAATTTTTTTTAATAATAATTAGTGAAACCAAGAAAAAATGCAGATATTTTGATGTCTTCGAAACATTTGCAAAATTTTTACAGAATCTGTAAAAAAATATTTTTTTTGCAAAATTTTTGAAGTTATTTTTTAGCTGGGTAAACTGTAAAAAAAAGCAATTTTACAATTTATTAAAACTATAATAAACTGTAAAATGACTAATTTTACAGTTTATTAGCATAAAATTAGCTGTATTCTACTGTAAAAACAACAGTATAATACTAGCAGCATACGTTCCATCTTAAAACTGTAAAATGCACGGTAATAAACTAAAATTAGCAATTTTACAGTTCATTACTGTAAAGCAGCAATTTTACAGTTTATTAGTGTAAAATAGTAATTTTGAAGTTTACTAATATAAAATTAGCAATTTTGCAGTTTATTACAGTAAAATTACTATAAAGCTAGCGGCACTATATTGTAAACACAACATATATTATTTTAAGTGTAGACTGTCGGACAACGAATGCTAGTGCTTTCAAAGTGAGTTATTAGTGACACACAAAATAATTTGTTTATATTTTTGTGCAAAACGACAAATTTCCAAATTCACACACATTCTACAATATAGAATTTACAAAAATTTTTTTTTTAAAGTATAAATGCTATCTATTTTTTATTATTGTATTTGCGGTCGAAAACAATTAGTAGCAGGGTAATTCCATGTAAATGTCAACCTAGACATGGTTTTTCATCTTTCAATACATATATCTTGTGATACATCATTTTAAAGACAATTTTTTAAATTTTTAGAATTCAACATAAGTTTTCACAAAATATTACTCCAAACTCCTAAAAAATGGCTGTAAAGATCACATATGCAGTTACCCAAAACATTGCATATTTTTCTAACTTTTCACATTCATATACAATTTTTAAAAATGCAAATAATGATGAATTTTTTTTAAATTATTGAAGAATGATTCTTTTGCATTACAGAAATGTATATATTTTTTGTGTTGTCATAAAATGAATATTGCAAAGTTAATGGGTATTCAGTCTGGTTTACTTGTTATGTTAGTCACAAAAACATGAATTACACTGCTCGACATTGAAAATGCAACACCAAGAAGGAATGGTCAGAAATGGATGAAATTTGGTAAGAAGACAGAGACAGCATGGAACAATAAGTGATATTTATTTCAAAATAAATAAGCAAAATTTAGAGCGAGGACGGCGTCGGCTCAGTAAGAAGTAGGACCACCGCGGACAGCGATGCACGAAGAAACACGTCTAGGCATGGAGTCAATAAGCCTGCGGATGGCGTCCTGAGGGATGGCACTCCATTCCCTTTCAACCATTTGCCACAGTTCGTCCTCTGAACGAGGCAGTGACAGGTTCTGCAAACGGCGTCCAATCACATCCCACACATGTTCGATTGGTGACAAGTCAGGAGAGTATGGTGGCCAGGAAAGCATCTGTACACCTCGTAGAGCATGTTGACTGATTCGAGCACTGTGAGGCCGGGCGTTATCCTGTTGAAAAATTGCATTTGGCAGACCCTGAAGGTAGGGGATTGCCACCGGCCGCAGTACATTATCTACATATCGTTGGGCCGTCATAGTGCCCCGAATACGAACTAGAGGTGATACGGAATTGTATACAATAGCGCCCCAAACCAATTATGCCACGTTGTCGCGCTGTGGGGCGTTCCTCAGTTACTGCCGGATTCGATCTTTCTCCACGTCGACGCCACACACGTATGCGATGACTATCGCTGGACAAACAGAAGCGGGATTCATCTGAGAACACTACAGTTTGCCATTCTGCTATCCACGTCGCTCTGGTCCGGCACCATTCCAAACGTTGGAGTCTGTGCTGTGAGGTTAATGGCAGTCTTCTTAGCGGGCGCCGTGATTGCAGGCCACGTGCAACCAGTCGACGGGAAATGGTTCTGGTCGACATAGGAACATCCAGGGTACCTTGCACGTGCTGCAGAATCGACGTACAAGTGACTTGCGGGTCCGCCACAGCTTGTCGGTGAATCCGTCGATCCAAGCGGTCTGACGTCACTCCGGCTGCACCTGCACCTCTCAATGTGGCTACATTTCCTCTTTCCAACCATCTCCGACACAGCCGATGCACAGTGCTTGCATCCATGTGGGTATCAGCTGCAATTTGACGTACAGACCAACCTCTCCTTCTCAGTCCGATCACCATACCCCTTGTAAAGTCGTCTATATGCTGGAAGTGTCTTCGTTGAGGACGGCGTGGCATTTCCTCCTATCACACGTATCCTTCGAGACAAAAACCAAATTTCTCCGATAATTAGTCTGGCAGAAAAACCAACATGAACATAGCCCACTTTTCAACTTCATTCTCTTATATCTTACTTCACGTGCGTCGGAGAGCTGCGCATTTCATATCATTTGCATAACTCAGTGACGTGCGTCTACGGTAAAATTTGCATGCATTTCTGACCACTCCTTCTTGGTGTTGCATTTTCAATGTCGAGCAGTGTAATTCAGTTATTCCCTTCTAGAAAGAAATTTTTTTATATTTTTTCCCCTGATCTCTTCTATGGGATGGGTACAGTTAGATTGATAAGATTGTTCATAAAGAATTTCCTTTTTTTCTGGCCATAGGACTTGTGACTAACATAACATCACTGTGTGTGACTAACATAACACGACTCTTTAAGAAATACTTAAATCTTAAGTAAACAATTTATTTTAGAAACAAATTAATTTATCGAACATCTTATTTTAAAGAAATTAGTGTGACCATATATACTACAGTAATTTATTTTAAAAACAGTTCTTTTAATAGTAAACTTGGAGTCGAAATTTTAGGCTGTAATTTGCGACGCAAGTAAGCACTCGGCATACGAAGTCAACATCTTCAATGAAAGAATTTTAAATAATTTTAGAGCTATATGCGGGATCGCTGTGCAATTAGTTTTTCTATGAACATATGGAGCTGCTGCTCACTTTAAAAACATATATGACCCTAACTGCCTCCAGCATCTACAGGTCATGGAGTTTTATGAAATTAGATCATGGAAAGTGCCCACATATATAGCACAACGAGTGGAGCAGCGTTTTACATGGGCAAACTTTGGAAATTATGCAAAGAAATTACTACAGTAATAAAAAAAAAACAAGATTTGAAGGGTGCTGCTTATTTTTGAGTGAAAGTGACTAGGCTGAAAAGAAAGAGCTAGACTTGTTGTTTGAAAATGGGAATCCCCATATAAGTTTTTCGGTAATAATGATATGCTGTAAATATGGAGAAATTTAAAATTTGTTTATAAAAAATACAGGGAATGATATCCCAAGAAAAGAAAAAAAAAACTTTAAGAAATTATGTAGAAGACGAAGCTGCTGATGATTTTGAAGTAGATTCTCCCGGACTGTTCCGAGATACAAAAACTAAGACAGTGGGTAATTTTATTGTGGTGGTATTTACCTCTTGTAAGGTTAAAAAGAAACATGGTAGGCAGGTTTTAAACATGAATAAAAATGATTATAAAGTTCTCTTCGATATAGAAAAAGCTCTGAGGCAACCTTTGTGTTTCCCACAAATGAGAACAAATTTTGGATTTAAGGAATTCAAATTTCGAAAGTATTGTCGCAAACATGTGTAAATTCCCGCAGACATTATTACTTTAAATACAAAATTGAGCTGGAAATTTTGTTTACAGGTAAACATGCGTGTTAATCTTCAATAAAATCTTGTTTGCATTCTAATATTTGTATTAATATTACCTGTAATACACTTAAAGTTAAATGTGTAATCGTGTGTTATGTTAGTCACATTATGTTAGTCACAGGCAAGTTTTATTAAAGTACTACTTTTTGCAATATTATTTAAAATATATGTCAAATTTAAAATTATTAATGTGAAAACAACATTTCACATAGATACTATCACGGGAAAAATAACAATTTTATGGTTTAGTTTTAGAGAATTGTGTTGATGAATTTGGTACAAAATTTTGAGGGTTGCAAATCTGTTATGTTAGTCACGTTGATCAAAATGTCCCCTAACTCCCAAAAATGAAAGTAATAATATTATTTTTTTTATATTAACTTGAACAACTCATCTATGCGGAGAAGAATAACACCTTGTTTTTGGTATTGTAACAAAATCAAGGCTCACACACAGAAAATAAGATTAAAAATTTATTCTAAATGTTATGTTAGTCACGATGGAATTACCCATCACTAGTGTGCTGAAATAAAACTCGATATTATTATTTCGATAATTCTTATTTCGATGTGTACTTTAGTTTATACTCTAAAAGAAAACTTGATGAACATAGAAAAAATAATAAAAACTAACATGAAAACAATTCTTTGAAAAATATTGCTTGAACTCAAAAAAAAAAAAAAAAGATTTTTTCTTTTTTTTGCCATAAATTATATGGTCTAAAAAAAGTTCCATGAAACCCAAATACAGTCGAGTCTCCATATAACGAAGTCGCAAGGGACCATTGAAAAGGTTCGTTATATCGAAACTTCGCTATAAAGAAAATAGTAAATTTCTGTGCTCAATTTTTCAATAGGGGCTATACATGTGTAAGTAGAACATTAGGTTAATTCTCACTATACTATTTTTGAAATAAATGCATTTTAGCAAGAAATAAATAATGTGCATATGTTGAAGTTATAAATGAACCGTTTATTTCGAAAAGGTAACATCTCTATTTTGATCTCCTCTGTCTCTTTAGAAAATTAAACAGCGCACGGTTATATTTTTGAATATCATAATCAATGGTTATTTGTTAAATTATTGCAGTAATTGTTTACTTAACTAAAGGCATTTTTTCATTGATTATGACATTCAAAAATATAACCGCGCGCTGTTTAATTTTCTAAAGAGACAGAGGAGATCAAAATAGAGATGTTACCTTTTCGAAATAAACGATTCAAATGTAATGCAGTAAATGAAATAAGAAATAAACTAATTAAATTAATTTATTAACCTATTAAATTGTATCAGGAATGCTACTTGGTTCTGTAGTATAATTGGTGAATTTTTGCGAATTTTTACACTAATAAATTAAAAGAACCAAACCTGAACTTGGTCGACGACACTAGTTTTACTTTGAAAATAGTCCGTGATTTTTACTGCACTTTGGAAACACGTTGCTCATAAACTTCTTCACATGTGTGAAGAAGTTTATGAGCAACTTCTTTACAAGTGATTCTTCACATGTGTGAAGTAAGCCTTCACAAAAGCAGTAGAAGAAAGACTTCTATCTTCCAGAACATTGACACTTTCTCCCATAATAACTTCGCAATAGAGAAATTGGGCCATTTGATATTCGTTAAAGGGAGACAAATTTACATGCTTTTTTACCGAAACTTTCTGTGTCGCAGAACATGCTTCGTTATATAGAGAACTTCGCTAAATAGAGTGTTCGTTATATGGAGACTCGACTGTATATGCAAAAGCAATCCCTGTGATGCAATTTGACATGATCTGTACAAAAAAGTAAAAATTATACGCGCAGTTCAGTTTTAAAGGGGGGGACCCACTTACCCGAGCCAACACTAACATGACAAAAATTGTATTCATGAAACTAGTGAATGTCAAGTAAATGAAAACCCCAAACGACATTCAATTATTTTATGACAGTGTGATCTTACGAGTGAGGGCAATAAAATAGTCTGCGTATATTTTATTCTAATAGCATCGATTCCAAGCTAATAATAGGAAAATTAAGTAGGGATTTTGATGTACTTAGTAACCAAAAACTTAAAATTCGTTTTACTGTTCATTTACTATTCTCGAAAATAGTTCTCGTTTTTCTGTTGGTAGTATTTACTTTTCTGCGATCAAGGCTTGTGGCAACAAAATCCGTAACATTTTTCTCCATATTATTATTGGGCAATTCCACGGGTAACTGACTGACATTCACAAAGCAAAAAAAAGAAGTATTTTGAAATAAAACACAACAAATCTCAAATTTTACTAATTTATTTTGTCCTGTCTTATTGTACTTTTTAAGCTGTATTTCATGGTATAATTGAATTTTCAAAATATATTTTTAATGATTTTATAAAAATTGCCAAAAATATGGTAACTGACTGACATGAATGCAACCTGTGTGAAAAGTAACACTGATTCTACAAGAGATTTCTCTGAAAGTTGAAGGAAATTTTATTGAATAAAAAATGAGGATCAAAGAGAATGAATAACCTTTCGGACCACGGCAGTTGAGTTTGAAAATATTGCTGTAGTAAAGAATTACAGTAGCTGGAGTAGCTTGGTAACTGACTGACATTCCGGTAACTGACTGACATTTCTGAAATATTCTAAATATACTGATGCACATGTTCAAAATTATACAGTAAAAATTATGAATAAGTCTAAAAAAAAGTTAAACAATAAAATTACAGCTGTCAAATTTAACTTTGCTGCAATAAATGATTGTAGTCTTTGCAACAAAGTGGTAACTGACTTACCTATCAGGAACCAACTGTTAAATTATACTAATGCAAATGTTCAAAATTATGCAATAAAACCTTTATAAAGATGACACGAAGAGTAAAGTAATGGAAGTCCAATTTTTAAGTTAATTATATTTACAATTTTTGTTTCCATAGGATATTCGGATTATGGGTTATGCAGGTTTTGTTAAACGTGTTTTGCTATCAGTCACTCAGTACTTTTTTGAAATTTTCTTAAAGTGATAAGTTTGAACAGTTGAGCATTTGCTGTATTGGCTGTAGATAATTACATTTTCATCTATGGGGGTCTTAAAATAATGCATTTTTCGGATATTCGGAATAGCCAAAATATCACTAAATCTCATTTTCAATTCATTTTTTGTGGAGTGAACATGTTCCTGCTTAACAATAATAAGTTGTGTTTTCAGATCTTTCTCTTTTATAGCATTATAAAAGGTTGAGGCAATATTGATGGTTGCTTTTCCATGCAACACTTCCATCCATGCTAACCTCTTTACTTGGCCACCGACTCCATCTACGGCTCCCTTGCCATGTGAAGTGGTAAAAAACTGCCATTCGACTTCGCGAATTTGAAAGTCCTTGCAAAAATATGTGAAGTTGCATAGGTTAAAACGCTGCTTGAACTGACTGGCAGCACCATCAGAAAAAATATGTAACGAGGAAAAGTTCTTAGTTAGTTTCAAGTCCTTTATTATTTCCCGAAGGAAAACCTTCACAGCATTCTCATGATCAAGATAGTCTGATATTACTGCGTACGATTTTGTTTGTTTTTGGTCACCTTCTACAAACCAAGAAACAGCTGTAAAAATTTTAACTTTTTTATGGTTCCAATGAGCTGCTTGGATTTCATTTTGTTCCTTACAGCAGAAATTTTCTGCAAAATTAATTTGTAGGACTAGCTGTTCAGAATTTAGATCATCCAGTTTTATCTTGAATTCTTCTGATTGCTTTCTCTTTACAAAAACATGCCGTAGGAATGATGTTAGTTTCGCTCTTAAATCATTTATGCAGTCCTCAGTTGTTCCTTCATTGGTGGTTAGTTGGCATTGAGGAGTATTTTTCCACTCCTTCCAAATGCACAGTTCATGATGCTGGTCATCAGTTGAATTTAGCCCATTTATCATAGGTCATCTGTTACATTTGCCGTTCATACATATTTTAATTTTCTTCGTCACAGACTGCAGCTTTTATAAACTCTTTTAATTTAGTCGTAACATTCAACCTTTTTTCTTTTAAGGCACCCGAAAGAAATTGAATATATTCATGTTTTTGGCAAAGACACACATTATGGGGAATGTCTCTTCTTAGTAATGTTTGATTTGGGCGGAATCTGCTAAACTTGGAAAGACCAATCTTAACATTTGGATTTTCTTCACAAAAGAGAGCATTTACCAGTCTTAAAACTCAAGAGTTGTGTTGTTTTATGTTTGTTTAACAAGAGAAATATTTTCAGGAGTGTGTAATTATGTACGCTGTAGTTATTTTGAAATTAAATTAAATGTCAGTCAGTTACCACATTAAGTTGTCAGTCAGTTACCATGGATTTTTTTAAGTTCTTGATGCAAACTTCAACTTCTGTTTATTCAGTATTTAAATACTCTCAATGTAGGCAGAGAATATGAATTTTCGTAAGTTTCCATCAAAAATTTTCACGCTCAGGGGAAAATGTTGATTTTTTATGGTAACTGACTGACATTCATAAAATGAATTTCAAACTGTATCTAAACGAAACGCCATAACAATATTTTTTTCAAATAAGACTGTATTAAGAATTTTCATAATGTATATAACAAATTACCCCACCTTTTTTGTTTAGTTTGATATGTGTTTGGGGGATAAAAACACTAATTACTGTACTCTAAATTATCGAACATAATTCTGGAGAGAAGATTGACATCTCTTTTGGCCTGTTTTCAATACAACAGTTTCTAATATAAAATTTAAGGTGGTACCATATTAAAATAGATAGTTTAAGCTTTTAAAGTATATACATTAGTTTACGTTTTGCGAACATTGAAATTTTGATGCTCAGGTTGACATTTTCGTGGAATTGCCCTATTATCACTTTTGAATTCTCTTTTTTTTTTTAATTTTAAGAAGAGGGATTTTTTTCTTATTTTTTTTTTCTTAGAAGACTTTGCATTTATATTTTTCTTTTTTCTTGGATGCTTTTCTTTACAAATTTGGTTGCACAAAGATAAAAGATTATTCTTATAATCCCGAACTCCTACGCACTGATAAATATCTGTACCCTTTATTGCATTAGTTTTTAAAAAAATCATGAGTTTTTTTCCCCCCAAAAACGTACACAAAGAGTCCGAAACATTCCGCAAACTCTTAATATTTACCACTTTTTCTTTTTCTTCCATCTGGCTACTAGCCGCGATTTTTTTTTCTCCAATGTGTTGGAGTCAATTTCAGAAGTATTTTCATAAAGGCTAATACTCAAGGAAGAATTCAAGATAATTGTTCCGGTAAGTATGTATATTTTAAACAACATTTCCTTTAATATCAGCAATAAGGAATCATCTATCAATTTTGTGATGTCAATAGTTGCTTTCAAAATCTAAAAGAGAAAATTTTAAACTATTAAATGCATGCTTATTCTATCAAAGTGTTTTTCATATGCAAAATAGTAGTTCTACCACTTCGTTTTCAGTGTCTGAAATTATTTAAATTCGTTGCAATTTACGAAACATTTTTTTATTATTTCTTTATATGCTCACATCTCAATATCAAAATTATTTGCCTATCGTTAGCTGCATTATATATTACCATTAATAGTTTAACTTTAACTTTGGTTTCCCTATTCCTAGGTCCTAGATATAAAATTTAGTCTTTCATAAATTGTGCGTACCGCATCCCTAATTAAAATACACAATAATTTCATTTATACTGGCTGCTGAACAAAATATTTGATCGTTTATTTAAATATATTTCTTTGATAAGTACTTTTTTTCAGTTTATTTTACGCTAGGTGTTATGTTTAAATTGCAGAATAGATTTCATAAACATTGTAAAAATTAAATCGATTCAAAAGGATTAAAAGCTGTACGCTTGACAATCAATACTGCTATGTTTTTTGTGTATAGTATTTAGAAATCATTGCATGTTATGTCAAAAGATAAGTTGATATCATAAATTACCTAGACATGTCTTTTTGGTTATATTTACATCGGTTTTCTAAGGTAGTTTCTTATCTACCAAATTTTGTGACTTATCGATATCCATTTCAGATGATGTAAGTTTTTTTTTGTAGCGTCTGATACATTAATCTATGTTTTTTTCCCTCTAGCAAATTTTAAACTAACTCGAACTATTAAAATTGAAATGTATTTCAGGTCTTTATATAAAGCACCCACTCAAATATTCAACAATGAGAGGTTTACAAACGCCATTTGTGATAATTATTGTCTGCTTAAGGCTCTTTGGTTTCCCATTAAGAGGTTATTTGTGAATGCCTTGCAGCTAATGCCGGCATTCCAATTCCCACTATGTAGCTATATTAGTTGTAATTGCTTGTAGGCATACGGTATGTGCCAAACCAAGTTAAATTCTAGCTATGACTTTCAATTAAAAAAATAAGCACAAGAGAAAAGAAAAGTTGTAAAAATATATTTCAGCTCTGCCTTGACGTGTTTTACCAGGTTTGCATACCCACTTTTCAAACATGTAACACCAAAAATACATTTATAATTTTAAGAAACTGATATACATTTGGCAGCTTCTTTAGCTTTAATTTGATGTAAATAATGATACAATACAATTTTCCCGCGGATAACATTAAAAATAAAATTATTTAAAAAATATTCATAATATTATATATAACTTATTTTTTTCTGTTTGGATTAATTATTTTAAAATAAAAAGAAGTCTTCCTTCATGTTTTTAGTTTTTCTATTTTTGAACCTTCAGATGAAAACATGCAAAAAACGGTTTGAAGCTGCATCTATATATTTTGCTGCTATATTGAAGAAACTACAGCATGCAGCATATCCAACAAAAAATCATATTTTTTATCTAGCGGAAAATGTAAAACTTTTGAAATTTTCACTCGCGCTTTAAATTTTTTCGCAAAACGTCTCTCTGTAGAAAATATAATCACTATAAAATCCCCGGTAAGCGAGGATAAAACCAACTCGGGAGGCACCATGTCTCCTTTAATTTGAAAGAAAGTTCGCCCTTCTTTATGAAACAAATGAAATTCCAAGATCATGGAAAATGAAAATCTGAAATAAACTTTCTGAAATGATCGCTTCAAGAAACAAGTTGCTAGAGGAGAAGGTTCAAAGAAGTCTGGATGTGTAACCAATCTAAAACAGAAGAACTGGAAAGGACAAATAATTTCGAACTTTGCTTTTATCAGTGCTTTAAGCACCATAAGGAGCCAAAAACTTTGTTTAATGTTAGTTTAAATATAGTTTTCGACATTTGTGAATATGTTGCGCTAAAAATGTAATTGTTAATTACTATAATAGTTATTTAAGTCACGTGAATGTTAGATGATTAGCATTAGTTTTAAAAAGGGAGCGAATGATTTTGTGAAAAAATTAAATATGTTGGTTTGATATTACAATATCCATCTGTTAGACACAATGAAAAATCAAATATGTTTTTGAAAAAAAGTGTTTTCTCTTTCATTGTTTAAGGTAATTTTCATCAAATAAAGGAATAAATAAACGAATCTGTGAATAAATGGATAAAAAATGAAGCATTAAACGTGTAAAAATAAGTTAAATAATATACGAGAAAAAAAAGGTGATTAAAACAGTGAACGAATGAAACAATAAATTAATAAGTAAATAACTAAAAAGTATAGAATGTAAACGAGTTAATTAATGAATAAGTATGTAAATTGTTTAATAAATTAATGAATAAGCATATGAAATGTACTTCTTTAACTTGCCCTTTAATAACTTAACATCTTGGTGCTTGAGAGTTAAAATAAAAAATTGCCTAATATTAATCAAATTAACACTGAATTAGACACCAGTAGATCTCAATACAAAAATTTATAACTTTTTTTGAACAACAAAATATGAAATATGTGTATTAAATTTTTAACGAGAGTTGTATCATTATACTTACTGACTAACCTCTGAACATAGTTAAACTTTTGGTAGATAGGTGACGCTGCAAATTAAAAAAAATATTTTAGCGTTTCAATTTTCTTCAGACTTTTACTTTAGGGATCATTCTTCTATAAAGATTGAAAGGATACTCTTTGAAACAAAATAAGAATTACGCGTTGCATTGCCTCAGTTTATTAAAGTATGACTTCGATCTCATGGTCTCATACCGCACTTCTAGGCACAAAGGCTTTTATAGAGGTTCTACTCAGGCCCGTCATTTAGGGGGGAGGGGCAGGGGGGATCGATTGCCCCTCTGACTTTGAGAAATCAATGTATTTACATATAAGTGGGCGTGGCTTTTCATGTTTTCCGATGAAATTGCATTGAGTTTGGACCCTTTGCCCTCCCCCCCTGGAAAAACTTGAAATGACGCCCCTGGCTCTACTAGGCACGTACTCAGGGTCAATACATCGAACTGTAAAATAAATAAAAAAGGTCGTACGGCCTAGGGCTTCCTTCTGCTAGAACTTCTAGAACCAACACCTAGGTATTACATTTGGTAATGTATTGCGTGCTTTAGGAAATACGAACTATGTCACTGAATTGCTGTTCAATTCTCCTATTATATGGGTTAGAGCAGTGGTTCTCAACCTTTTTACGGCTACCGCCCCCTTTAGGATGGAAAAATTTTTCAACGCCCCCTTTGAGGACGGTCATAAAACTGGAAGGGGGAGGGGAGGTAAAGCAGTTTTCTTGACCGGTTTAACTCTCTATTTTGACCAAACAAATTGCTGAAAAATGACTATGAAGCAGGAAAACTAAACCTTAAAGTTTTTTTTTACGAGATACATTTTTTAAATAAGCGAGCATTTTTTTTTTCCTCTGAAAAGCTGTGACAATAAAGTAGCAATCTGAGTAGCAATCAAGTGCCTAGAATGGGACCATTAAATGAGTGAACCATTTTTAAGGTAAAAAGGAGCAACACGGTCTGAAATAAAAATACGCCGTTGTTTTCGAAATTTTTGTTTGAAAACCAATATATTTTGAAAGATACAAATAGTTCCTTTGAACAATCCGTTTTCAGTGTTCACAGTGTTTTTATTTACTTGCAACTATGCATACGACCCTATTCATGATTTGGACAAAGACTTGAAACTATGACCCATACCTGTTATCCTTAAAGATTAGAAATTAAGTTCTAATTTTAAAAAACTGAAATAAGTCAAATTTACAAATTAAAAGATAAGTTAATTTTAGAGAAATTCTCTTTGAGTAATTTATTGCTGTGAAGCTTAGATAAGTTTGGTGAAATCAGAGTAAGAGCGGTGAGATATCGGGGTTTTAAAAACGATGTCTTAAAAATGCAGTTTCTTTAATCTTAGGTTTCGTGGTGTTGAGACTTAGGTTCGGATTCCGTCCCCAGGAAAACAATTTAAAATTGACGCAATTTTAGGCAATTTTTGGTAACGTTAACTAGGGAGAAAGAGATCCCTTATAATGATTTTCAAAATTGAAGTTATTTTAAGGATAAGTTTAGCAAAATTACGGGGTCAGAGGGCTCCTTCCAGCGTTCTCTGAAATTGTAGTATAAGAAATGCAAATTTAAACTTTTTTTTTTTGATGTTGACTGAATGGTGAAAGTTCAGGAGTTTTCTCATGAATTTTTTTCACATTGTACTGTAAAGAATGCGATTGTTAGTTACATTTGGTATTGATTGGAAGATGCTCTAATGGCACAAAGAGTCTGTCAAGTCAGATAGCTCTCATCTAGACATTTTTAGAAACTAACATCCTAAAACGCAATTTTAAGTTCTGTTTGGTCATGATTGGAGAAGAGGCGAGTAGTTCGATATTTCCTCCCGTATTTTTTTTTTTTTTAAGATCACTTGACTGTCTTCCAGAATTAAGGTTTCCGTAGGTCTTCGACGGAAATGTCTAAAAGAAAAAAAAAAAGCTATGTATGGTTATGAAGGAAAAGGGATGGGTGGTTTTGAATCTTTTCCGCCGGAAGTTTTTTAATAGTGAAATTTCAAAAACCCAATTTTATATGTATATAGATAGTTTTCTGTCGTGAGCAAGGGTGGGGGAGGGAATCAGGACTCTTTCTCGAAAAAATTTCAAATGAACATCAATAAAATACATTTTTTTCGGCAATTTTAGGTAGTAATGCTTTGGAAGGGCGTTTTTGAACCCTCTTCCAAAAACGCCTTGAAAATTCAAGTGCTATTGGCAAATGTTTGGATATCCTTCATGATGAACTTAACTTCATAACGTTTGGAGAAAGAGCAGGGTTCGGAAGATAATTCTAGAAAATAAATGTTGAAGCTATCCCTTGGCTATATAAGAGCAGAAGGTTTCCTGCCGCCCCCTCCCGAAACATGTCCTCACAAGCACATTTAAAAATATACCCACCGCCCCCTTACCGCCCAAAATATCTTCACCGCCCCCCTGCCGCCCAAAATATGTTCACCGCCCCTCCACATCTTCCCACCGCCCACCGGGGGGCGGTATCGCCCCCGTTGAGAACCACTGGGTTAGAGCAATGCCCTTGTAATGCTAAATGCCAACTGCGTTCGGCACCTCAAAACGTTATCCAACTGTTTGGAAGAAAGTTCTACCTTGCGGCCAGCAGCTGTTGTCAATGGGTTTAAATTAAAGTTTTGATTGGTTAATTTCTGAATTTAAATTTAGAAATCAACCAATCGTTACCTCCTCTGTTATTTTTTATCTAAAAGATCTCTCATAGATGGGAGTGCGTTTCGAATTTTGAGCTCATTTTTGCTCTATGTCAAATCCCCGAAAGCGATAGGCAATTAGTATTAAGGAGGCATTGGTTGGAGATGCCTCTTTTAGCCAAATGTTCCGGATTTCATCATCACCTCGGAAGAAAGCATACACCTTTTGTTCCAAGATATGTGGTAATTGAAAGGCGTAATAAAACAAATTAGAGAGTCTTAGGAGCGAGGTATAAATGAGCAGTTTGGAATCAGTAGCACGGATACACTGAGGTTTTAGACTTGAGTACAGTGTCTTATAAAACTTACAGCACATCTCCTTCGTTATGAAACCTTAAAAACCTTGTTACTCGGTTAAAACTAATGATTTTTCTAAGAATAATATCTTTGAGTTCTTTAAGGCTGATAAAAATTAATTTGTAATAGTTTAAAATAAACAATTTAAAGAAAAACTAAAATTCTTCCTTCTTCTTTACATTAATATTTAAATTGTCCTGTGAACTCATGTGAAACATAAATCCATGTAGCTTTTAAGAGGTCCAAACACGTACAAGTGCCCTACATTTTATATAGATTTTACTAAAATGTATGCTTGTTTAAAATGTATGTAAATGATAATATGAAAGAAGCGTTATGTAAATTAGATCACTGTTCTGTAGAAACATTGCTAAAATACATAAAATAATTTGCATTGTGAGCAGTCTTTACGAGTGTATTTAATCTGAACCCGCATATAATGCAAAATGAATATGTATAATTTTACAGATACATTTACATGAATATACATTTCATATTTGCGCCTGTAAAACTAAAACACATTAAGCTTTTCATAGGCAGAATGATGTGTTCACGCTCCTGAAAACAAACTCTAAAACTGCATTGCACTAACCTAAAATTAGCTATTAGCCGATACAAATTATTTCATAATGGTACCATTTTGTTGCACTATATCTATGAGGTACACTCTCGATTGGAGCTAGATTTGCAGAATTTATGGCACAATACCTTCATTACAGAAGCTGCTCGCCTAATCCCGAGTTCTAACTTCGCCGTTATTCAGCTATAAATTATCAGTGACTAAGTGCTACGAACTGTTGAGCATAGCTGAATGATATTTAGGGGCGCACCAAATGTTGTAAAGCTGAAATTGTTTCTGTATTATCGGTAATAGGTCTATAAATTATAAAGCACTAAGCAATTTAACGATTTTTTTTAAAGACAAAGGAACAGTTAGAAGCTTCGATTACTGGTCTAAAGAAATATAGTTGACACTTCTACTGTGGAAAGTATAAGACTTTTGTGCACTTTGTATGTTTTCTTGCTTAACGCAGTCAAATGCAGTGGGAAGCATCTTTTCTTTAAACATTTCCTGTCCTCAAAATGTAACATTCATAGGGTAAACACTAAACAAGTCAAATGATTTCTATCTTTTTGTTTGAGGTTGTATTCTATGAATTAAAACAAATCATTTTTGACATATTGCAATTTTTGTCATATTGCAATTTATCACAACATCTGATATTCTTTAATACTTTTTAAAAAACCACTAAAGAGGTCTGCATTCTAGTGCTGTGTATGGAAACTGTTATATAATAATAATCTAAGAGTATCGTTCATCGTTGTAAAATGAAAATTTAGAAATTCAGCTCTTTAAGTTCACAAAACCGAAATTTTAAAACAGGCATGGCAACACTGATCAATACAAAAGATGGTATTAGTTTTTAGCTCTTCTCACATGACTGACATACAGTGAACTCTCACTTCTGCGCCGGCCCAAGGGACCAACAGAAAAAGGCGCATAAGTGAGAGAGACGTACAAGTGAACAAGCCTATTTAAAGGACTAAAACGCAACATAGGTTCTAATGAGAGAGTGAATAAGAATGTTTCTATAGACAAGGGATATATTTCTACGGTTTGGCAATTACTGGAACGTAACTGCAATGATAAAGAGAAAAAAAAATGTTGCATACCTAATCACAAACTGCTCCTTTTAAAACGATCCATAATAGGTAATTCTTCCTCTCCGAATTCTAGTTCATGCGGGAAAAATGCCTTCCGTGAGCAATAGGCGAAGCATTAAAGGGGAAAGTGAAGAAAAATGCTTATTTTTTAAATAAAATAATATTTTTTGTTTACATTTTATGGAAAATTCAGCGCGTAAGTAAAATATTTATCTTTAGAGCGACGCATAAACGATTATACTATCATTATTTTACTATGGAATGTGCCGGGACCACTGAAAATCGTCGTATAAGAGAAAAAGGCGCATAAATGAGGCGATGTATAAGTCAGAGTTCACTGTAACAAGATCAGACATTTAGCAGCACGGATGCGTGCGCAAAGAGGCCTAATAGCCAATTAGAGGGAAGTATGGCCATCTTTTATACCAATGTATAATTCAGAGAGATTTCGACAGTAGGTAATAGGGGGATTTCTACACGTTGAGCTTTGCAAAATTTGTATATTTAAAATCAGGTATGAGCAAAATACTTTGCGAATTTACTTTATTATTACTATTAGTACTCTTCTGTTGCATTTTTGTCCTTCGCTGTCTTCTGTTAATGGCGGGCATACGTACTCGCGTTTGTAGTCAGTGTTAATAGTAAAAGGTTGTAAAGTTAAACCGCGTAGAGGTGGCGGGTAGACTGGAAGCCAAATTAAAAATAGGTTGGATTAACAAGAATGCACAACTTCACCGCTCTACTCGTTCTCGTAGATACAACCTATTTCAAAATGAAGTGGTCCGTTTCCGCTTCCAGTCGACCAGCCTTATCTTTGCGGTTTAACTATAGTTCCAATACGCAGTCGCACTAAAACTGACAAGAGTACGAAGTTTTCTCGCCAATTCAAAATAAGTGTTTCCGTTTGAGACTCAATTTTTAGCTTCTAACTGTAAAGGGACTAATTTTTGTGTTTCTTTAAAAATTATCCTTAGTATGATCACATCCAAGTTTTCTACCAGTTAAAAATATAGTTAAAGTATTACTTTACGAGCCATAAATATGTATAAAAGAAATTCACACTGTTTTATAAGTTTGATTGGCTTCTTGAAATAGTACTTTCCTCTTAAAAAAATTGATGAAAAAAATTTGACTATAGAAGTATCATTTTTAATGCTGGTAGTTGAGTACACGCTTTTTTACGAGGATAACATAAGTAACAGATCCCTAGTATAAGTAACAGAAAAGCAATCTTTTATTTACCTATAATAAAGTATCACAGTTGTTAAGGTTGAAACACTCAAAGCTTTTCCAAAAAAAAGAGTTTTAAATAAGTTTGAATTTAATTTGAGAAAGCAAATTATACTATGGCGAATGTTCACAATTTTTCCCTTCTAATACAAGACGAAATGTAATAAAATTGTTTCGAAAGAACGTACACTTCTCGTCTGTTTCATGAGAAATTTTACTTAGGTTCCGTATCATTTCAGAAAATAATAAAATAAGTTAAAATAAATCTTCACGGAACATATTTGATTAATTGCTCTCGTCTCTCCTCCTCTGCTGGCGAATCTTTTTAATTCTGGCGCTCTCGCAGCGCCGGTCGTGACAAAATGTGAAAGTAATCTTTTAATTTGAAATCATTTTTCAAACTCTCTGCATCGACAATCTCGACTTTTTAAGAAATTTCATCAAATTTAAATAATAATGTGCAGAACTAATGCATTTTGAATGATTCATTAGTCAAAAGAAGATTCTATCTCGTTTTGAGAGGACGGGAAACATTAAAACGTCATAGCTAGTTTGGGATATTTTTAAAAATTCCTTTATTCTTCGAACTGCGTCTCGCTCTTACGGTATGAATTCCAAATTAGGAATATTGCTCTCGTGTGAGAGGCTGATAATGAATAACAAGCAATCACGTAAATATTATTGGTTCTTATTTTTTTAAAAATGAAATGATTATTTAATGACACTACTACAATTTATCGAGGATGTTAGTTGTAAAACCTTCTAGCAATTAAATAACTTTAAATACGTGCTTTTTTTCTGTCTGATTACATGTAAAGCAAGTTCCAGGATGCGTTACAATTTGTGTAAATAGAATTTCTATCCCTTTAGTTAAAGTGTTTTAAATTTTTCAAACGTTAAGAGTCATTTAGATTAAGTATTCATTAACGTATGGTATACGCCTAAACTCTTAGGGTATACTTTTTTAGTTTAGCTCTATTTTTCAGTTGTATCAACTTAAGAAAATTCACGCTATTAACAGGGCGTAGTTTCATTGAAGTAGGGTTGGTTCGGGTAAGTGGGACACCTTTTTAAGACAGCTCTTTTTCGAAGCCTTATGCAAAAGTTTTGAAAGAAAATTTTTCAAACTTAGTGACGTATTCGATCAGGGACAGTATTATTAAAGATAAGTCCAGCATTGTTTCCCTAAACAAAAATCAAAATATTTTTAGCGATTATATGCACTAGCAGTACTCGCACGGCAACGCCGGTGCAATAAATGTAAAAGCAGTCAACTGAATAAATTTAAATTTACTCCAACCCTCTGAAGTAAAATTATTATATTTTTGAATTCAAATGTGCCCCACAACCTTTTAAATCCCACTGAAAGTCCTGTTTAAAGTCTAAAACAAACAATTCACCAAATAAATCAAATATTGAGTTAACTAACAGGACATATGAAAAACTCAAATGTAGTCCATTTTCAAGGCTTAACTCTATTCAAAAATTTAAAGCAATATGTGATTTTAGGGACAAAATATAACAGTTTGTATGGAAAATTGACCTAGTGTTTCGGTTTTGCGTATAGAGTTAAGCCTCGAAAATTGGCTAAATTTGAGTAATTAATATCTCCTGTTCTAATTAACAGAGAGAAATGTGTCCAAACTTATCTTTTTCAGAAAAAAAATCCTTTCCAACGATGTATAATCATAATGTTTGGTGGTGGGGAGAGGTTTTCACCCTCAATTATGCTGGATACACCAAAAATGGGACTAATTAATTAATTTAAAAATAACTAATTCGAAATTTAGGATTCGTCGAAATTTAGATTCTCGTTCGAGGTGCATTTTACTGGGATACGTTCCAATTTTGTGCAAAGTTTCAGGTCTGTAGGTGCTGTGGGCGCTTCAAGCCATCGGTTACAAACAAACAGAGCCCGTCATCTTTATATATATAGATTCTTTAAGAAATAACATATGTTACCCACTTACTCCATAGGAATGTGGTAAGCGGTTCGCCAGCAATTTATTAAAATTTAAAGCGAGTATATATAAAAAGAGGGTTTGTTGGTCTTACTTGCAAAAAGTAAGGTAACATTTTATTATTAAATATTTCTTACAAGTGCATACATTGGAGAGATATCTACTTACATTTAAATCTAAAAAACGAAGGATTTTCCGTTATTTCAATAAATAGCCGGCCAGAACATCATCTGATCTGGCCACTTCAAGTACTTTGGACGATAGTCACTTTTTGGACCAGGTGCTAAAGGAAATGACAGAGAACTGGCCTAAACCCCAAGATTATATTGCAACATACACTATTAAAAATTCAGGAAGCTTTTATGGTAAATGTTATAGTAAAATGTAGCGTTTACTGTACAGAAAATTTTTACAATAACTTGTACCGGAAAAAAAATTGCGATTGCAGCGCCAATTGATCACCACGTGACTTACAGTGAGATGCATATGACAACATGTTTCCGCTCTCCTGATGTGTCTCATCTGGTAACGTGGATAGTTAAGCATTTTAAAAAAATAGGGTCCCGGGTTCGATCCTTGTCGTTCGTATCTCGCGCTTTTTAATTCTCGTTTTCTCTTCCGTAAAATTTTACAGTAAAAAAAATATTTTACGGTTTATGTTACTAGCAACAAGGATGCCAGAAACTTTTACCGTAAAATTTCAGGAAAATTTTTAACAGTGTATTTAGAGAAACATGCAATCCTGAATGTGAGAGTGATTCAAAAATACATGTTTAAACGTGCTTATTTCAATCATACACACTTTAGAGAATATTGAGGCATAAAGTAGATATAGGGAGATTGTATTAAATCAAATTGCTAGTTAATAAATGAAAAATGGGCTACAAAATACAACACAAACGCCCGGTACTCAGGGACGTCGTTTAAAGTTTTTCCAGGGGGAGGGGGGCAAAGGCCAAAGGGTTACAAACGCAATGCAATTCCGTTGGAAAACAGCAAAAACTACGCCCACTTATATGTAAATACACTGATTTCTGAAAGCCGGAGGGGGGAAATTGACCCCCTTGCCCCCCCTAAATGACGGGCCTGCCGGTACCTTAAACAGGGCTTTTTGCTTACTCGTCGATCATAAAAAGGCGATGCGGATCAACAGCGAGAACTTACATGGCTATGCAGCTAATTATAGAACAAAATAAAGAGGAATACTTAAAACAAGTATGAATTACACCTTTTGACCTTTCTGGAGAATACTTGAAAATGCTGCATATCATGCTCAAACAGGATTTTAAAGACTTTGGAGGCTAAAATAATACTGCAAATGATATTGTAAAGCATGAACGCGTTAATACTAGTAAAAAAGGTTGAATGTTATCATTTTCAATTAGTTCGTGTAACTCAAAAGTACGCACATACATAATGCTTTTATATTTTGTTATGTTTTAAACCTTAATGCTTTATAGGCAAAGGCAAAGCCAAGCTCATAATAGAATCATTCGGAAAAGTGAAAATTTAATTAAATAGCTAGTTTGCTTCTCGCGCATAATACATTCATTAAAGTTATAAAACTTACCGGCGTGAAACTATATCACTAATTTTATCGTTAATTTTAAGACTGAGTCATATTTCGCGGAACATAAATCTTCTACTTCAAAGCATTTAATATTCCAAAGACCGTGATGTGAAACTTTCGACTAAAGCACTTAAAGGTAAATCCGGAATAAATTAGGCTTGACCATGATGCAGGCCACCTGAGTTCCGGCATTCGTTTAGAGCTTGCTATGGTAAAGAGTGGAAAGAAAGGCTGAGCTGTATTTATAAATAATGAAGACTACAGTTATATTCTGGAAGTTAGAGTAAGATGTATGATAGGGTGTCAAATTTGAAATAGTTCTGCACTGTAAAAACTGAACTGTTGTTTTGTACAGTATAATACTGGCAGCCGAGGTTCTAATTTAACACTGTAAAATGTACAGTAATTAACAGTAAAACTAGCAATTTTAAAGTTTCTTACTGTAAAGTTGAAAATTTTACAGCTTATTGCAAAAAAATTTAGCTGTATTATGCTGTAAAAATATCAGTATAATACTGGCAGCAAACGTTCCAGTTGAAAACTGTAAAATGCACTGTATTAAACTGCAAAATTAGCAATTTTACAGTTTTTTACTATAAAATGAGTAATTTTACAGTATAGTACTGTAAAATGAGAAATTTGACAGTTAATAGTTGTAAAATTTGCAATTTTTACGGTTTATTACTGCAAAATTAGCTGTATCATAATGTAAAAACAATTCATTTTTTACAGTGTGAGAACACTCAAGAACAAAAATTTCGTGGCATAGGAGGAAGACTGAGATCCCCTGTCACTGTGTCACATTATAAGTTGGAGATAGTGTTGCTATCTAACTGAAAATACAAAAAAAAAAATGTCATTTTATAAAATAAAAAATATGATTTTAATACAAATTGTTAAGATTAAAATAAAAAGAATACTATGTAAAAGGAAAATTTATACAGTTTCAAGGTAATGTGTTTTAAACATTTTGAAACAAATAATATATAGCACATACTATAACAGTACGTAACAGTGCACATAAATAAAAAGTTAAAAATTGTGTAAATTTATCAGCGTAAAATGACTGTCTAAGCACTGAAACTTGCAAAAATTTACAATTGCAATTATTGTAACCTACTCATGGAATTGAACACAATTTTTCATTGTTTAGTTAGTTTTTATGTGTCCTTAATTTACCTTAATATCCTAATTACTTGACAACTATTAATATGTAATAATTTTTCTTTTGTCGTTCGTTAATCATCAAGTAGATCATATTTTATAATCTAAAGTCTTTAACATTTTGAAACATTAAACTTATCTCTAAAAACGATTATAAGGTTTTTCGCAAAGCAAATTTCGTTTGCACAATACGAAAGGAGAAAATACATTTTGTCTTATTACTTGGAAATTAGCGTTAGTATTTTCTGGAAATGACTTTTAATAAAAATTAAGTGCCTTAAGTTATGAAAGAGTTAGGAAAAACATCATAAGAATTTATCATGAGAAATAATTGTAACAGAATGAACGCGCGCGAAATCCATGTTTTATATTATTTATAGATACTATTTTTAACATTGTCGCAAACACATTTGTGTTGCGTTTTATCCTTATTTTATGTACTAGCGGTACCCGCACGGCTTTGCCCGTGGTATAAAATTAAAAGTTCATTTGTTAAATAATTGATATAGCAGAAAAAATGCTCTATTTTAGTTTTATTCAACTATAATTTCTTCAAAGTGATATAAAGATCTGATATGGACCCCACACTACTTAATTTTACGTGTAAATTTCTTAGTAGATGCCTTAAGTGCTAAAATAGTGCTTGGAGTGAGCAAGATAACAATTCAAACATTTGTATCTCTAGTTTGCTACGAAACAATGCAAAAAAATGTTTTACAATGATTTATCTCCTAAATATCATCGATTTTAACATCATTCAGTGGATTTTTCGCAAAATATCGCCAACAGCGCCAAATTGAACCTAAATCAAAAAAAAAAAAAAAATGTTTTCGCCAATTGGCGTCAAATACTTGGCGATCAAAAGCTTGGCGATATATCGCCAAGTGGTCGCGCCAATTCATATCACTTTTGTTAACCAATTCATATCACCTTGCATTGAAAACACTGATTTACCCGACAAATGGGGTAAAACACCCCCTTGGAACATTCGAATGCAACCCCAAGGGAGATGGACAAAAATAAGCCAAAAGAGAAAATAAGAACAATTTTGTTGATAACAGGAACCAACAGAAATCTTACCAAAGTTTAAGAGAAGAAGAAAGTTTTCTTTCCTAGCTTAAAAAACAAAACAATACATTTTCCGAAATGAAACACTTTAAAAAAACGATGCAATATCGCAATTGATACGATATTTCGTTAATCTGTGCTTTAGGTACCCTTTTCTCGCTAAATGAACGATAGGCGCGCCAAGCGTGGTAACCCTAGCTATTTGGCGTAGTTGACTTTTTGAAAACGCGCCAAGCAGGGTCCCAAAGCATCTTCACCGCTTCACCGGGAAAAAGACAGGGTTGCCAGAGAATTGGAACAAAAAAAAAATTACGCCTCCTCTAAAAAAAATATTACAAAATACTACTGTTTCCAAACGTTGCCAAAATCAATGTTGCTGAAATGCGAAATCTATGAAAATGAAAAAAAAAAAAAAAAAATCCGCCAAATCTTTTAATTAAGTCATTAGTGTATTGGAAACAGGGTTGCCAGAAACATACTACGCTCCTTATTTGGGCCGAAAAAATACTACCGTAGAATCAAAAATACTACGTCTGGTCGTAGCCTACGAAGATAGACGCTGGCAACCCTGGAAAAAGAAAGAAACAAAAATAAGTATGAACACGTAACCATAGTAACAACATGAAAAATTGATTTCCGTTGATAAAATAATTCATTTTATCTCTCTTTTCAAACAAATTTTATTCTAAAGTTCAACCATTTTAGAATCGTTTGGCTTGCTTTACTGAAGGTAAGCCTTGAATTTTGGGATTCTAAAAACAATTGTTACAGCTCTCCTGATGATCGTAGAAACTTCGAAAAAACTTCATTTTGTGCAGAAAATTCCAAACTTTCGAATGACATAAGACTTGAAAATGTGTGTGAAATATTTCTTCCCTATTTTATCGAATACCGCTAAGAATTCGAATAGAAAAAGAACGAAATGGAATTTTCAAAAAATCGCTTCGAGGTGCAAAACTACATGCTACAAACTAATTTTGTGCCAAGTGGCATGAAAATCGACCGAACGGTTTTGGCGCTACGCGCGTAACAGACAGACAGAAAGAAGGACAGACAGAACCACCTTCAGCTTTATTATTAGTAGAGATTATCAACAGGTTAAAAATTTACTAACTCGCGAAGTAGCTAATTTTATTTCGCCAATATGTATTGTTGGAATTTTGATTGTAGTATTACACTGTAAGAAGTGGTTGTTGTTTTACAGTATTATACCGCTAATTTTATAGTAACAAATTGTAAAAATTGCTGATTTTACTGTATCAAACTGTAAAACTGCTGCTTTACAGTAATGAACTAAAATTGCTAATTTTACGGTTTATTACTATGAATTTTACAGTTTTAAACTGGAACCTCTGCTGCCGGTATTATCCTGTTGTTGTACAGAATAATACAACTAATTATGTTTTAATAAACTGTAAAATTGCTGGTTTACAGTAACAAACTGCAAAATTGTTAGTTTCACAGTTTATTACTGTACACTTTACAGTTTTTAACTGGAACCTCTGCTGCCAGTAAAAAAACTGTTTTTTTTTTTTTTTTTCAGTGTTCTGTTGTCAGAATGATTTAAAATTTCAAGGTCATTAAGTTAAAATGCTCTGCTTTTCATATCAAAAAACAATAACAAGAAGTTCTGTCAAGAACTAAACGAGCCTACTTTCCCGTACATCGAAATCGGCATTGTAGCATCTGATCAATATTCTCTTGATTATCTGAAACTGAAAATTATGTCAAACATACCTCTATAGCACTTAAAGCTGATTTCTAAAAGCAAAATATACCCCTCTCATCAGATGAAATAGACACGTAAAAATTAAATAAACGAGTCAATTAAGTTTTGTCGCACCTTTTAAAGAATGTAACTGTTATAGTTCTTCCGTAGAAAAATTCCACAATCGTTTTCAAAAGAAAAAAAAATAAACAAATAAAATAAAAGTACAAAGAACTTCAAAACACATTTTATCAAAGAAAGAAAAAAAAACTCGTTCGTTAATAAAATGTCTTGAATTTCATTTTTAATCCGTTGCCAGTTGTTAAATATAAATAAAGAATAAAATGCTCTCGTGAATGAAAAATTTTTGTTAACAAAAAAAAAAAAAATATCGTCTGCCAAAAAAAAAAAAAAATCATAATAATAATAAATTAAACAAAACAAATAAATAAATAAACAAAAAATCGTCTGCCCAGTCAGTCATTTTTTTCTGAGCCTGCATTTCCGCCATGTCTGCGGAGTCGGAGTCGGAATCAGAGTCCTCACAGAAGATTATTCAGAAAAGTACTTTACAATACATTATTTATCAAAACCATTTTCTTACAAAGTTAGTTTGAAGGAAATCCGCCTTGAAGTTCAGAATCAACATTCAATTTAAATTTCTCCGTAGGCGCTCATGTTAAAATTTTTTCTGAACGGTTCATCATTGAACGAAAAATTGTTCAAATTGAAAAGTGAAATATGGGAAGGAGCCTCTCCGAGATCTTTCGAACAAAAAAAAGTTTATTCAATTCCGACGGTTCACTTAAAAGTTATTAGGTGGGGAAAGGTTGTTTGAACGGTTCAATGTTGAACGAAAAAAATGTTCAAATTGAAAATTTAAATACGGTAATGAAGCATCCTTGCCGAGATCTTTCGAACAAAAAAAAGTTTGTTTAAATCGGACTGTTCACTCAAAAGTTATTAGGTTTGAGAGCTTTTTTGAACGGTTCAATGTTGAACGAAAAAATTGTTCAAATCAAAAATGTAGGTACGGGAATGAAGTATCCTTGAAAAGATCTTTCGAACAAAAAAAAGTTTGTTCAAATCGGACTGTTCATTCAAAAGTTAGTATCGCGGGACCGGTTATTTGAACGGCTCAAAGTTGAACCAAAAATTGTTCAAATCAAAAAATCAAATATGGGAACGAGCTGTACTCGCCGAGATCTTTCCAACAAAAAAAAGTTTGTCCAAATCGGAATGTTCATTCAAAAGTTATTAGGGGGGGGACAGACAGACCGACAGACGCACAAATTCCCCATCTCAATACCCTACTTTCAAATTTTTAATTTTTCGATATTTATTTCATTTTTTTTTGTTTCTTTTTGACTTTTTTTTACTTGGCGATATTTTTTGGACTTGGCAATATTTTTTGGACTTGGCGACATTTTTTGGACTTGGCGACATTTTTTAGATGCATTAAGCCAATTTTAATGCTTTTTTCGTTTTTTTTATTTTTAACGGGAAAGTAGGCTAAAAAAGGATGTTTCTTTATAATTTTCAAAAAAAAAACAACTATTGAAAAAAAGTAAATCAAAGTGGATGCATTTTTCCTACACACGTAAAAAATGGAAGGGAGTTGATTTCATTGTTGAGAACTAAAAAGCCTTCTACGAAATGTTCAGAGGCGCTAAAGTGCCAAAATGTAAAAGGTGAAAATATATATCTAGTTTCATCGAAAGACGCTTTATCGTTGCTCCGAAAAAATACGGGCATAAAAAATGCAAGTTTTTTATAAAGAAAGAAATCGAAACAAATTTGATTTCAAGAAAAAAAACTATCAAGGGTTTTCTACTAAATATATTTTAAAAAACGTCTGTTCAATGATAAAGAGAAAACCGTTCAAAAGCAGGGATTAAGTGGAATTGTTTGTGAGTGTTTAACATCGCCTTAAATCTGGCTCAAACCCTTTATAAATCTACAGAAATTTTGTAATATTACGTGTCCATTGCTTTTTTTTGAGGGGGGGGGAGTTCAAAACAAGCTTGCAGTGACACATGCAGTTTCATCCCGTAATAGTTACATTTTCAAACACTCTAACCGTAATCTACATGTTACATGCAGTTTCATCCCGTAATAGTTACATTTTCAAACACTCTAACCGTAATCTACATGTTTTGCGGCTTTTCCTTGTTAAAACTTAACGTAATAAAAAGCTAAATTGATAAGACACGGTTTTTTTTTTATTTCAAGTTGATGTACTAAAATAAAATCACCAAATAGCTAAGTTACCGAGAAAACACTCAGAAAAAAACTCTTGACATGTTTCTCAAGAAAAACTCTTCATCCAGTTTTGAATAATTTCTATGGAAATCACAGTGTACTTTTAGGAGTTCGGCCATTTGAGTAGAAGCTCATAGAGACATAGATTTTTTAGACAGTGACAATTGTAACAATGATGTCAACTCAGTAGTTTTCAAAATTTCAATGTACTGTGTGATTTTCTTAGGTAAAACCTTCCGCGCCTTTACGCATGCGTCAGGTCTTCTTTGATCTTACCAAAATAGGGGTCTTAGGTAAGATAACAATAAGTGGATGAATAATTAAAAGCATTTTGAGCGCTATCAAACAACGTGGAACGATGCTAACTTCAAATTCATAGTATAGCTGAATATGTCAGAAGAATAGCAAAAAATGCGAGCTTTAAGTTGGAAACTTCGGAAAGTTATCACCCACAAACCATCTACCCTTTTTTTTAATGGAACTGTTTGCGAGTGCCAGGTTTTCACGGATGTACAGTATATGCGTGATTTTTCATTAGTTCTGATGTTATTTTATGTTCACATTTTAAAACACTATAATTGGCTAGATGCAGAAATAGTATAAATGCTTTCACTTTTTATCGAAACGTCTGAGAAATAAGCCAACATTCAAATTATGGTCAGAATAATTTTAATTTTAAGTATTGTATCTTTAAAAAAAGCATTTGTGACTGTGAAAGTACTTTAGAAATAAGTAACAAAGCTAAAAGAGCTGACGGATTTCAAAAGAAAAAAAATAATATAACTTTAAAACTTTCTTTTGTTTTAATTATTACTTCCCGTTTTTTAATATTTGTAAAACTTTTTATTCCCTTAAATCCTTTCATTTGGCAGAAGTTTTCTTGAAGCAATCATTTCCGAGAACTTATTTCGAAAATTCCAGTTTATATGTACTTGAAAACTCATCTGTTTTATAAAAGAACGATTTTTTTTCTAAGTTTGGAGAAACGTCGTCGCTTTCAGAGCTGGTTTTCATCTTCGCTTACCGTGGATTTTATGGTGATTATGTTTTCTACCAAGAGAAAGTTTATGAAAGTAGTTAAAATGGTTGTGAAAATCAGGATAAGATTTTAAAGTTTTTGAGCTCAAGAAAGAAATGATGTCCTATTCTTAAGTTTGTAGGGTGGAGAGTCTTTTACTTCAATAAAAAATAATTTTTTGATTCTCTCTCTTTCTCCCTCTCGCATAATACATTGCATATTTAATACAGGGTGTTTCGTATTGAATGGTCCAAAAAGAAACACAATTGTGAACGCTGTACTAAATATAGTTCGAAAATTCAAATTTACCTCAAAACTACATTTATGCAAATTTCTACAGGTGCTCAATTTGTGCCCCTTTAGGGACACGATAAATGCCTACACGGTAATCAAGCTCCTGATACAGTCGTGATAGCAACCCCCTGTGATGCGGTATTTTTACCCGAATACGGCACAGCCAAAAGGGAAGGTTGTTTTTTCAGCAGTCTGGGCATGTTTTGTGTGTAGGAATGATCCACCGTATGGTCGACACACCATTCTTCCGAAAATGGTGTGTCAACCATTTGGTTATTATGACCGCGGTAACATAGGATATTCAATTATTGAAATGCATTTTGTTTAACAACGCCTCTAGCGGCGTGTTAGTCATTCGATAATTTTTCCCTGTTGTAAAACAAAACTTGTATAATTACTAGCTGCCAGGGCAGCTAGATTAGCTTCCTGCGGCATGCTGATGCATAACGTCCCCCCTCTCTAACTTTTACCTCATTCTGAAATTATATTATTTGATATAATTTAATGTTCATTCGATTTCAAGACATACCACGCACGTGGCCCGGCGTTGCACGGGCACTTCGTGCCCTGAAAGTAGTGAGAAAAAAAATTTAAAGAAATTACTCCCCGCCAAGGCGGCTCGCTTACAGGCGCTTCACGCCTTTACTTTTTTCCTATATAAAAAAATCATTCGAATTATTGAGATGCTTCACGCCTTCAAGATGGTGAGGAAAATTTCAGTAAGTTCAGGTCGCTCAAAGAAAAAAAGCAGACATAGATACTCAGTTTTTAATATAAGTAGATGGCTCTTCAACAAATAAATGTTTCAAAATATTACCAGTAGCTAGCGATAAAAATTCTACGTAAGTGGTCCGCTTATGAGTTTCGTGTTTGATTTAGTTAAGCCTTCATTCAAAATTCTCATTATCATTGTTATTATACTGTTTCATAGCAACGACGGTTTGCAAGAATGGATTTCATATTTAATCATTTATTAGGCTTAATCGCTTTAAACTTGACTACTTATTAATTGATATCTTCGCTAATTAAAATCGTATAATTATATCAATTGAAACTAAAGAAGCTTGAAAAATTACCTATCTATCGGTACCTGGTTCGACTTTCAGTTCATTGGCGTTCAGGAGAAAGAAGCGTGACATAGAAAGATAGAAAGATAGTTAGAAAGAAAGATAGTTAGAAAGAAAGATAGTGAGAAAGATACTCAGTTTTTAATATAAGTAGATAGATGCAGAATAAATTTGTCTCGGCGGAATACATTCATTACAGCACTCGCATTACGCTATTATTTTTACCCCATTCAATATAAAACACCCTGTGTAATGCAATTAAAATTTTCGACGTGATAAAAGACACATTTTAATGATCAAGTAATATGCTAAAGAAGGGTATATTAAGGTAAAGATCTCAATTGTTTGACATTAAGAGAACGTCAAAAATGAATCAGGCGATCAAATGGAGGTGTCATTCACAAATCTCCATATATTATTTCTCTAAGCCGAATCCTATACCCGGTCGAAACTCGCTCATTTCTTTATCGAATTGCAAGAAAATTTATGATTTTGAAGCTTATCCCGCGGGCTATTGACGAAAATTAGACCCACCCTCTAAAAAGTGTCGGTTCGTTTTTTATTCGAACTTCAATTTTTGGGCACAAAATTGACTCTATCTAGCGAAATAATTGTCGTATCGTCTCCATTTTGATTTCATTCGAAAGATTAAAAAAAATGCGTTCTTTAGAACGTTTCTCCGCTAGCGCCGCGTAACGAGAATCTCGAAAATCCACGTTTAAGCGACTTATAAGCGATTGAAGTTTGAAAAAGTTAAATTTTTTGCTCAACTGTTAAAATCTTTATACCATTGTTGTTCAAATCAATTTTAAATGCGACATTTCAAGCCAAGGCTTAGCTCGGTAAACCTTAATTGTAACTTTTATTGTTTCAAAATACTATGGTAGTTTTGCGATAACGTTAGTATTTAGTTTAGTAGTAGCCTTGGGTATTTGATTTTAATATAGGGTATCACTTCTGTAGTAGTTGTAAAAGTGAACGTGTCTTTGATCTCTTTGAAAAGTTGTCAGAACGACGGCAGTTGATGGCGATGTCGTGCAAACGTACAAGATTTTACATTTTTTTTTTTTTTTTTTTTGCGGAATTCCGCACGGGTTACCTAGTATGATTAATTTTGTGAAGATGGATTCAATTTGCCTTTTCTGTTATTTCTACGTCCAATCATGGCACAGAACATGCTAATAAGTGATATAAATGTGCACACTAAAAAATGAATGTTTCTTTTAATACAGATAGGTTTAGAGTAATAACTGCTAATTTGACTGTAAAAATTGCTAATTTTACTGTAATAAACTAATTTTACAGTAATAAACTGTAAAATTGCTAACTTTACAGTAATAAACTGTAAAATTGCTAACTTTACAGTAATAAACTGTAAAATTGCTAACTTTACACTAATAAACTGTAAAATTGCTAATTTTACAGTAGTAAACTGTAAAACTGCTAATTTAACAATTTATATCCGTGCATTTTACAGTTCTAAACTGGAATCTCTGCTGCCAGTATTATACTGCTGCTTTTACAGTATAATACAGCTATATTTTACGGCAATAAACTGTAGTGTTTCTTACTCTGCATTTTACAGTTTTAAATTGGAACCTCTGCTGCCAGAATTATACTGTAAAAACAACAGTTCATTTTTTGTAGTGCGATTGTTCCAACAACTAACTCATTATACTTTTTTCGCATTTCTCTCCCCACACATTGTTCATTCCAATTTTGTGTTACTAGTATTCCTTCTTACTTGTCTCATTTGCGTTTTCCAACGTTGTAAAGACTGTCGACTGTGGGGCATAGTGGTAAGGCGTTTTGCCTTCAAGCCTTCATCGAAACCCGATGAAATTCCCATCGGCCGATGATCCAATATGTCTCATTGACCGAGCAGAATCCGAGCAGCAAAATCCGATGAGACTTGGAGCAATTTACGAGCAGAACAGTCCCGTGCCGAGGAATTTCATCGGGAAACTTGATCGAAAGGATATCGTTTTCCGATGGAATATAGCTCATCTTATTTTCATCGGGAAAGTGGATCGGAAGGATATCGCTTTCCGATGAAAAGTAGCTCATCGAAAACCGTGCTCGGATACTGATCGGAACGATGTCATCGTGCGTTACAGGATCAGTTTACGAGGAGTTTGTTGATCGGCCGAGCAAAATCCGATGAGTTGATGCTACTTGGGTTGGGCCGTGGTGGCCCGATCGGTAAGGCGTCGGACTCGTGTCCGGAGGAACCCGGGTTCGATCCCAGCCGATCAAAGGTCCACCGTCTTGATTAATGGTGGCTGGGGGACGTTACAAATGTTGTGGTCACAAAGTCCTCCAAGTGAAACGATACCTCTGGGTGTGCTGGGCCAAAGGTTTGCTCGACCCTTGCTTCTGGTTCAAAACGAACAAAGCGCTCTTCAGGGCCCTATCCCGGTTAAACCACGAGTTGTGGTTGGTACGGGGGACCCTGGAGTGTGTGATGTGTGATGCCTTCACCCCTTGGAATCAAAAACCAAATTGCAGAAATCAGTACCAACAGAACCCAACACTCAGGACAGGACATTCCAGGGGGATGACGATTTATAAAGACGGGTAAAAAAATTAACTGTTGTATTTGCAGTATAATACTGGCATTAGAGGTTCCAATTTAAAACTGTAAAATGCAGAGTAATAAACTGTAAAACTAGCAATTTTACAGTTTCTTACTGCAAAATTAGCCATTTTACAGCTTCTTACTGAGTGATTCCATACCAACTCACCAGAAAAAAGAAAAGTTGGTCGCACGACCAACTCGGATTTTCTTTTAATTTGGCACACATGTTGATCATATAGAGGCATGGAAAAGTCCAAATTGTTAGGTTCCTACTCCACTTATTTTCTGAGATACATGCCCTCAAAGTTTGTCCGCCACGTCAAAATACTAAAAAAGTGATGTTATTTAATCATTTTTTATAAAAAAATCGTACTCATGCAATATAAAAGTGTTAGATATCTATGAAAACTAGTTACTCCAGGCATTCAGAAAAAAAATACTAGAATGTTCATAATGAAAATTGCTACAGGGTTCTTTGAAGTTGTAATCACAAAAACTCGATTTTGCCGATTTTACTAAAATTGAGAAATTTATTCCAAAAAAAGGAAGACATAACCAAAGGTTTACTCACTTTCTGGTAGTGTACAGATGTTTACTATAAATGGTTACACAATGCATAACTTGTATTCTCACTCCTTCTTGGAAATGTTTAAGCTTAAAGATAAGCCATAAGGCAAAAACATGCGTTTTTGGCCATCTTGGCAGCCATATTTCTCATAAAGGGGGAGCAGTAGAAACTTTAATTTTTTTTTAAAACAAGCCTCTGATATGTTAGCTATCCACAGGAAAAGAGTTTAATTTTGGTTATTTCTTCCATTAAGAGATATCCTGCTGACAGTATATGCTTGTTTTTCGCGACGACCATATGCTTTTGTTCCCCCTCTCATAGACTTAAAATTAATTAAACCAAAAAATAATGATATATTTATTAATAACTGTATTATCTACCAAATATGTCATGAAATTTAATTTATTAAATCATTGAACAATAAATTAGATAATTGATGAAAACAAGAAATAGTATTTCTCTGATGCCTGAGCATTATGCATTCACAATTATAAAGCACTAAATACTTTCTTGAGAAATTAATTAACATAAAAGAGCTCTAAATATTTATATTATAAGCAATACCCAATCTTTTGATTGAGATACTCCTGTTTTTAATTACAGAATTTCTTGAATATCACATGAATATCAGGAAAATAAATGAGGTCTTTTCGTTTGATGTAGGATATTTTATGACAAATTTCATTTGATAGGCTACTAACTGAGCATGGTGATAAAGAGCTATTAATTTCAGCATCGAATTCCATTTTACCTTATTTACAGTTAAATATTTACAAAATAATTAAAAAAATAATTTAATACAAAGCCATGCTTGAAGAAATAAAATTAGTGTAACTAATTTATTCCCATACTGATCTTTACAAAATTGACATGAGTTGAGCACTGATAAGAACTGACAAGAATAAGTTTCCTCACTAAAATACTAGTTCACAGATACTATAAAGCATACATTCTATTTTCTACAAAATAATACTGCAACAAAGAACAAGGGCATCCTCCTGTTTATTGCCAGCAATCAGGAACATCCCAATTATAAGATTGGGTATTGCTTATGAGATAACTATTCGAAGCTCCTTTATTTTAATTGATTTTTCAAGAAATTCTTTAGTACTTACCCCTTTATACCCTTGTTCTTACTATTGTAAATACTATTACTACTTGTAAATACGATTTCTTGTTTTCATCAATTATCTAATTTATTGTTCAATGATTTAATAAATTAAATTTCATGACATATTGGGTAGATAATACAGTTATTAATAAATATATCGTTATTTTTTGGTTTAATTAATTTTAAGTCCATGAGAGGGGGAACAAAAGCATATGGTCGTCGCGAAAAACATGCATATACTGTCAGCAGGATATCTCTTAATGGAAGAAATAAATAAAAGTAAACTCTTTTCCTGTGAATAGCTAACATATCGGTGGCTTGTTTTTTAAAAAAAATTAAAGTTTCTACTGCTCCCCCTTTATGAGAAAAATGGCTGCCAAGATGGCCAAAAACGCATGTTTTTGCCTTATGGCTTATCGTTAAGCTTAAATATTTCCAAGAAGGAGTAAGAAATCCAAGTTATGCATTGTGTAACCATTTATAGTAAACATCTGTACACTACCAGAAAGTGAGTAAACCTTTGGTTATGTCGTCCTTTTTTTGGAATAAATTCCTCAATTTTAGCAAATCGGCAAAATCGAGTTTTTGTGATTACAACTTCAAAGAGCCCTGTAACTTAGCAATTTTCATTATGAACATTCTAATATTTTTTTTCTGAATGCCTGGAGTAACTAGTTTCCATAGATATCTAACACTTTTATTTTGCATGAGTACGATTTTTTATAAAAAATGAGTAAATAACATCACTTTTTTAGTATTTTGACGTGGCGGACAAATTTTGAGGGCATGTATCTCAGAAAATAAGTGGAGCAGGAACCTAACAATTTGGACTTTTTCATGCCTCTATATGATCAACATGTCGCACGCCTAGAAGAATACTGTCACAACTCAAAAGTCGAAACTCCGAATGTTCAGAGATGTACTCAGAGCCATGATTTAAAAGTCCAAAGAAACGTTTATTTTAAAAGCATTATGAAAGCAAATGAGCCGAAATGATCTAACTTAATGTATGATAGACTGCACTATTACTAATTGCTTTAATATATCAATTTCTTTTCCATGTCTTAAATTTTTCTGTTTTTGAGTTGTGACAGTATTCTTCTAGGTGTGCGATGTGTGCCAAATTAAAAGAAAATCCGAGTCGGTCGTGCGACCCCCATTCGGTGAGTTGGTATGGAATCACTCTACTGCAAAATTAGCCATTTTACAGCTTATTGCCGTAAAATTTAGCTTTATTATACTATGAAAAATAGTATACTGCTGGCAGCAGAGGTTCCAGTTTAAAACTGTAAAATGCACGGTAATAAACTAAAATTAGCACTTTTGCAGTTTATTGCTGTAAAATTAGCAATTTTAGTTTAGTACTGTGATAGTAAAATTTTTACAGTTTATTACTGTAAAATTATCTGTATTATACTGTTAAAACAATATTAATTTTTTACAGTGTACTGTTGCTGCAAAAACTGTTCAGACATAGAAGTAACCCCCAGACATATTTTCAGCCGTCCCGCTAATCCAGGGGCAATTGCAGCAACTAAGCGACAACCCGTGGGTAGAGTAAATTGTCTTCGCATTGCAGATGCTGTAAATAGGGCCTCCGCGGATCTATATATAATTTTTCTATTCATTGGTTTTTCGATGATAGATGTATCTCTTTTGACAAGCATTATCATAAATTATGCAACAGATTTTATGGCCTCAATAGCGATTAATTATTTGAGCGTATCTTGTACGTTTATTCAGGGATTCGACTAACTTTTTTATTTTTCAATGTGCATTTACCTGGACTAAGTCCCTTAAAGAATGTATAACCTATTTTAAATGGCTGCTAATTTCTGAAGGAAAAGTTCACCTAAAGAAAACGTAATAAGAAGCCGAATTTAACTTTTACATAAAAATTAAATAACTATAGTTTTTACACGAATTAATTTGCGAAAAACAAAAGAATCATTGGGGTTAAGAATATCTGCACTGATCTTAAAAGACTATGCTTATCAATTTACTGATTTTGGGTGCATTACCATATGTAAAATACTGACCTAAAGTGATGGTAAAGTTGAGGTTGCTAATTAAGGAGAAATATTAGCTTACAGCACTATAGTTAAATAAAAATGGCCATGATATATTGATAAGTTGTATGATAAACATCAGTCTCTTAAAGTATTTCCCAACTATTATTTTCAATACATTTTTTAAATAAAGATTCCATAATTAATATAGTTCTGTATATAATAATTGTAGGTAGGGGAAGACCGCCTATATTGGACCACTGCTTAAATTGGACCTCGGGCCTAAAATCTAGTACAGAGATCTATGATACACTTTAACGGTAGAAATATAAAGTTTTAGGAATAAAATCAATGTGTATGAAGTTTCACCAGTCTGCGAACTGCGTAGCGTGAGTTACGGCATGATTTATGTTGAAAACGTGTAAAATCTTATTTTGCGGACTTGTACTTAGTAAGATAGTACTAAAACTTGTAAGCTGAGATAAACTGCTGTTATAGCATTATAATCTGTGTTTAATAAGGATTACATCTATGTATTTACATGCGCGATTGTGATATTTTTTGACAGAGAAATAAGCTGAAGAATAAAAAATGGCATGTTTTCCTTTATTGAACCGAAAAAATTTTCCTATATTGGGCCAGTGGTCCAATTTAAGAATATGATTTTAAGCAAGACTTTTTGTTAAGTTTAACATAAAGTAAGTGACTCATCTGATTTAATAGCGTAGTTTAGATTATTTTAAGCATACTTTAACACCTATTCACGATATTCATTTTTTATCAAGCACATTTTCGAGTAGCAGCTAATTTTAAAAATGTATGTTTTTTTTTCTCTTTTTCCATTAGACTGCAGTTTCAGGTTGTTAAACATAGCTATTAGTTTAAGTAAAATTTATGCTGGTTTACCGAAAAAGAAAATATGAAATTCTTCGATTTGTTCAAAAAGATTTTTAAAAGAAACAATTGAAGGGTCAGGGGGAAAAACCACGGTAGTCCACTTTTTGTTGAATTTAAACTGATGCTACCACCTGTTAGAAAAATAAGTGTAATTTCGTTTAGTATATGCAATATTCGTGAAAAAACACTGTAGTACATGTATTATTGTCATTTTAGAACAAATATACTGGGGAAGTTTATGAGTTCGTAAAGTTTAAATTTCGTTTTTCTCAAAATCAATCAAACGTGACTACCGTGGTTTTCCCCCCTGACCCTTCAATTTATATGCTACTAAAATGTTCAACGTAGATGAAGCCGGTCTTTTCACTAACTAAAAGCCTCAAAATATATTGACGTAGAAAGGTAAACACCAGTTTGGAGCAGTAAGTATACATAGATGAGAGAACATCCAATGAGATCCATTTCCCAATATCGAACAGGACTCTTATGAATAAACCGCAGTCAAGGCCAGGGCAAATGCTGTAAGTAGATTCTAAAGAACAGGAGTTTGGCCTGTTAATTGACATATGTTTAATGACATTGAATTGGCTGCATCAGAGTTAGCAGTAAGTTGTCTAGATAAAAATACTCAAAGTGAAGAGGCTACATAATCGGTGTAAGTTGTACTATTGTACAATATGTACAAGAATTAGCCACGACTGAAATTAGTACAAGCTCTGCAGAATCAGCGGATAGTTCTCATCAAAGCATGATTGTCAACTCCAACTATGGTTTTGTAAAGCCCCGGCTTACATATCATCTTACCTAAAAAATAGAAAGAACAAAAAGGAAGGCTATCTCAGCAATCATTCTAACGCCGTATGAAAGAAGCATAGAACAGAAAAAGTCACAAGAAGAAGCAAGAAACAGCACAAAACAGTTATTGCAATATTCGCCATAGAAATAAAGTGCAAAACATGATTAAGTGCATGAAATGCCATCGGTGAGTTTATCAACACTGCCTAAGTGAGACCGAAGCAAAAGAAATTCTATTGCAAATCCTGGAAAAAAGCTATATAGTTCAAATACAAATTATTCTATGGTTTTTTTGCACGGTCCAATTTAGGAAGCGCATGGTTCAATATAGGCGCATATATTCCTAAATCGGACTTTTGCAACTTTTTGTAAGATAATTTTTTAAAAAATAATTTCCATATTTTTAGAAAATATAAGCTCCTAGGGCGGTTCCTGATTAAATTTAGCTCACGATGCCCTATTTTGTATTTTTGTTTTGCTTCACATTGAGCGACACAGGCCTCCTGTTCTTAGGGGGTCCAATATAGGCGGTCTTCCCCTAATGACATCCATAGAGATTGTGAAACTTTGTATAAATTCTAGTATGCATGACATGGTTTTTTTTTTTTTTTTGTACTTTACAGGAAAGGTAAGACATTATGTGCTATTTTATTTTTTTGATATTGCCCAACCCTTATGTCCTATATTGTTCTACTACTTTCTCTACTTCTCCCCTGAGGACAAGCAAAAAGTTTTACCTCTAGTGTACATGATGGCTAAAGAGACTGGAAGAAAGAAAGGTGAAACATGAATAGATAAATAAATAGATAAATAATAATGAAGAAGATGGGAGACAATTGCTTAGCTGTGAGAATCTCTTAGGAAAAATTACGCATTTACAATATAGGGAAGGGCTCTATCCTTAATTATTTCACTGTACATTTCCTACATTAGCTAAATCACTTTGCTGTCTTTGAGTTGCAGAAAAAGACGTTTATAAAACGTAAATTTTCAGTAGATGTAAGAAATGCTTAATAAATAACAAACGTAAATTATTTTTACTACAAGGAGTGACACAAGAAAATGTTTTAATATTTTCAAACTTTGACTTGGAAGGATACGGTTGTTTTTAGATTCATCAGTTGATCGATGCAAAGTTGGTGAATCTGAATTTGACCGAGGAATGAACCTTTAACAAAATCCCTTCCTATGCTGAAGTCAATAAAATGAAGCCAAATATAGACTTTCATTTATTTTATGGACTAGAAATCTAAAAACATATACGCTGCATTCAGATAACATAAGTCTGCAGTACCGAACTTTTTTATCAACAAATAAGATCCTAATTACTCTCCCGATATGAAGAGATGTGATGTTTCTTCCACAATTAAATGAGTTCGTTTTTCCTCTAGTCTCTAAGCTTCAATGTAATTAAAAGTGTTTTTTACTTCTATGTTATAGAATGTTTCTCAATTAAATATTGCATAGTAGGTAACTGTGTGCATATTCCCCTCTACACAATCTGTTACTGGCGAGTCCAACAAGCAATTTTCTGTTTCGCTGCAGTCACAGAAATATAGCTGTCACTATTCATTCTCCCGCCAAGTGTGAATCGCGAAGTGTTTGGCGAATTGCTGCAGATTCTGATTGTGAAATTTTGTGACGCTTACAGAGAGCTATTCAAAACAAATGTAGAAACGTTCTGGCTTCTGGAATTGTTTTGTTCTGATCCATGGCAATGCCCGTCCTCATAGCGCCCGTATAATTCAACGGCTGCTTCAGCATTTTCAATAGGACATTTTTGAACACCCACCATTTAGTCCCAACCAAGGCCAAGTGACTTCCATCTGTTAACTGAACTAGCAGGGGCTTGGAGACCTCTGCTTAGGGTCTGGAATAGCATCATGCTTCCAAAGTGACGTGGAACTAAAAGACTCCTTCACAACTCACTTCCAATCATTGGCGGCAACATTTTACAAGGAGGTTATTATAAAACTTGTTCACAGACATAAACAAATGCTTCAATCGTCAAAGCTAATATGTAGAGAAGAAACCTGCTTTGTAAATTGATTTTAATAATAAAATATTTTTTGTATATTCATCCGTTATTTTTTATAGCTGATCGAGGGTTAAAAAAAAACAATCCTCGTATTTTTGGTTTAACTAAAACTTAAAGTTGTGGCCGCTTCAAGGTGATCCTGTGTAATAGAATGTCTTTTACCACGAAATTAAAGCAAATCTAAAGCCAACATGATTAATAATTTTAAATTCTATTCATTTTTTACTGGGTTGACCTTATATGTAAAAACTAATTTAAAGCAATTAAAAGGAAATTTAACTTTCAAATTTTCATGAAAACCACACAAAAATATAATAGCATGCGTATTACATTCTTCTCGTACAATATACAGTAAACGGTAGGTAGCTTCTAAAGTGAAAATAAGAGCTAATTTATTTTCTATAAATGCATAACAGATACATAATAAAACAGCTTATATTTTTACCTAAGCTCTACAGCTTTCAGCTGTGCTTATTTTGTTATTGCGCAAAATACTGCATTGTAGATAACTGAATAAGTGCCCCCAAGCACTTTTGTTTGAATGTTTTACCTTTACTGCTGTGGGCGTCACCTGAAAACTTTCTGACTAGGAGTTGCATTAATTAATAGAAAGTAATTTACTAATGCATCTAGTTTCTAAAGAATTGGCTTTTCTACATCGTAATGAATAACCTAAATGCCAGTTTCTGATTGGAAAAGAAATATCTTTTTAACTAAGTTTTTTTTTCTTTAAAGGTATATTTCAGATTTCTTTCTAAACTGCGTGCATTTTTTCTGATTCATTATATTTGAAACATCTAAAATGCTTAATTTACTAGAATAGTTTACCAACATATCTTTTCACTTACTCGTGGGATCTGTAAATCAAAAATAATAGTAACAAAAAAATAATAAAAATAATAGTAATAAGTTATTTGGATAATTCCAATGATTATCTAGCGGAGAAATTAGTAATTCTTTTCTGCTCTTTCTGGTAAGAAAATGAAAATCTTTTTAACTAAATGATATTTTCTGCTGTATGTAGGAAAGACTGGGTACGGTTGTGACAATTTTCATTTGCTCCCCCATAGATTCCTTAGCAATGCCTGTGAGCTGGTTTAAAGTTGTTTTTATGTTAAAGTGTTTATTTGCCTGTTTATAAACACTAAAATTTTCTCCCTAAGTACAATAGTTAACTCACAGGACCAAATTAAACAAAAAAGGAAAAAATGTCACAAACGACCCCACCCCAGGGGTGGTTGTGACAGTGCTTGGGGTCGGTTGTGACAAGTTCAAAAATACAGCAAAACAGTCTAGGTCACTTTTAATTTCAAGTAATATTAAACGTAATTCAACATAACCTTCATCTGGGAAAGTTTAACATTTAACAATGTGTCTCGTTCAGTTGAAGTAGCCTTATATCAAGTTTTACAAAAATATCAGGTTTTTGGAATTTCGTAACGTCTGTTTTGGCAACATTATGCACATCCTGTGGGTCATAACAGTTCTGTTCATAACAATTCTCAAGTATCAAAGAAAGATTCCACATTTATTTGTTTTATTGAAACTTGTTATTCTTGAAAGGCTAGTTGCATGAACTACACGAACAGACGTGAAACATTTCTATTCATAAATGAACGGAACTATTTCTCAGTAGCCATTTTACTCTCATATCTGCTTTCAGCGTATATGTAAGCTCAAAAGCACTTTATTATGAGCAATATAACCTATGCACACGTTGTTTTCATTGTGACAGCGCCGGCCGGCTCCATCGCGTTTACGAATGAATGTTTCGTAGCAAAGACTTACGATTAACGTTGCATTTCCAAAGCTGTCCGAAAGAAAAAAAAAGTTTCACTTCTTTAAAAGCTTCTTGATATTTCATTAGGTCACACTGCCCTGTTTCTATCTTCTCCAAGCGTATTATGGGCATCAAATATGATAAAAACATGTTTTACTCGTGTCACAACCGTCCCCACGCAATTTGTCACAACCGACCCCAACCCACTACTTTTGAAAACGGGAATCGCCATGGCAATACAAAATAGCCTACATAAAAAGTAATCACTGCTATTTCATTATTAAGGTTCAATACTAACGGGGAGAAAACTTTCATTTCTCTATCTGTACCCATTCAACAGGAATTACTAAAAGACATCGAACAAAAAAACTTACTCTTAACTGTTAAAAAGTAACCAACCCCTCTGCTAGCGTTAATGTCGCTCGATGGCTACCGCAATGCTTTGACACACATTCAGACAAACATGCTGATACTCTCTCTCTTTGCTTCAAAACAGGTATTAATTATGGTTTAGCTAATATGACGACTGTCACTACCGCCCCGCGTCACAACCGTCCCCAGTCTCCCCTACTTTTCAGTTTTTCTCCAAACTTCGTGCATTTTTTCTGATGTACATTTGAAACATCTAAAAATCGTGTAAACTGTAATTAATTTTAAAATCATTGACTTTGTGTAAAGACGAATATTCCTTCTTTTCAACGTTTAGAAGCACAGATGAGTATAATTAAAAAGGTATTAAAAAGACAAACATGTTTTGAAGACAAATAACCTCCTTTGTCAGTGCCTAGCACGTAAGTGGAATGAAGAATGAATTATTACTGATACGTGATTGGTCTAAATCAGTGTTACCCAACCATTTTTAAGCTCATCGCCCCCTTCAAAACGCTGACTGACACCTATCGCCCCCCTCTCACCCTCCTTATTCTTCGAAAAAACCTTAAGTTGGCGCAAAGGAACATCAATATAATTAAAAATATAAGTACCTAACTTTAATTTGGAGTAAAATGTTCACAATAAAGCAATTATAACCAATCACTTTTAAACAAAAAATATTAATAAATAAATAAAACACCTTTTTTCTTCGTTTACAAAGCGAACTAATAAGCATCTGATGGGACAGACATTTAACTAAGATCATCGTAGTACTTTTCAAAAAAACATAAGTTCATTTTTCAAGAAATTATGCTCTTTTATAAACTGGAATCTGAGAGAATTGAGATCATTGAAACTTAAAATTTGAAGGAAAATAAATTGGAAATATGAAAATTCATAAAATTGACAGTGAATGACAAAATACTTCCTAAGGTTCATCAAGGAGGAAGCTCTTGAACTTTAATTTGTTTCTTTCTAAACTTGTGATTAATTGACTGAACTCTGAACAACCGGTTTCGCACATGTTCACAATTTCGATTTTCACTACCCTTTTATTACTCCTGCTTTCTCTTCTAAATATCCATCACTTTCTATTACCCCTTAAGTATTTACCGCCCCTTTGAGTAGCCAATTCACCCCTTTGGGGGCGATCGCCTCAATTGGGAACCACTGGTCGAAATCTTGTTCCATTTGTATTAAAACTCCCTCAATCCGTTCTTCATTTCACTTATGTGCTACGCACTGACGAAGAAGGCTCATGCCTTCGAAACACGCTTGCCTTTTTAATACATTTTTAATAATACTTTTTTGTGTTTTTAAACGTTGAAAAGTAATTTTATTCATAATTAATTTACCTGACAGATTTTTATTGTTTATATTATTGTTCTGTATTTGAATTTTTAAAAATTTTCAGCCACTACAAAGGAAAGGGTTTCTTAGGTTACTTTAAAAAAATTGTTTCTGTTCGATTCTGAGGGGTTTCCTTGAAGATTTTGAAACGTCCAATGCATCAGAAATTACTCTCATTACTTTAATTATGATATCACTTATTATGTCACTTTAATTTGGCATTACTACTGCGTGCTAAAGTATTTTTGTATTATCTGCACTTGAAACAAAGTGATACCTTCAGTTTTTTGCCCGGCTTAAAAGAGCCATGTTGGAGGTTTTTTTTTAGATACATGAAGAAACTACTTTAACAACTTTGCTTGAATCATACACTCAAAACTTTAATGTTCTAATTTATTTTAAGAACAAACCATTCTAATATAAACATGAAAAACTACTTAATGTCATCCCCTTTATTATTGCACTTTCATGCACTACAACATAGCTTCCCCATGTTCAGTTTTCATTTTAAAATATCATATGAGTACCGTTATTCTGTCATAAAACTTCCCAAAATCTATGTTGAAACCTCCAAAGATTTTCCAAAACCAGTGATATTCTCCAATAAGTATCAAAAGCACTCAACGTCTTCATATATTATTTTCCCTTGACACCTCCAGTTTATTTACTTCGGAATAGATGTTTCATTAAATAGCTGTATATTTCTTTTTTTGTGCCAAAATTATCTATGTGAAGTAACTTACTCTCCTCCATTATAAAATTTTGTTTCGCCACATAAAGATGATTATTAATGCTATAACATGTCCTAAATATTTGTTCAAAACATTTTGGACAACTATAGCTTAAATATTTTGTGCAACTAAATCATCATTAAAAATAAAGTGGGTCTTGTTCGCAACATGACGCGCAATTATAGTAGCTGTGAATTTTTTAATTCACAGCTTTATGTTTTACAGTAATGCATTGTAGTTTTAAAGTAATGAAAATTTAAATTTCATCGAGTTATATATTTAGAATAAATAGCATTACATATGATCTTTATATTTTAAATGAAAAATATTAGGTATATAATGTGAGTCACTCTATAGTAAACTAAATTCAGAAGAAATAGTACAATAGACCTGTGGTAGCAGCGCTTGCTCTCTTTTAAGGGCGTCTCCGCTCACTTCAAATTCAGAAAAAAGCTAAAATATCTTTGTGCAGAGCAAAACATGCATTTCATCCAGCTAAAAAAAAATACTTGCTATTAAAAAAATACGTTTTTGTAGCATTTGTTAAGCCACGTCTTCTATATATTACTAGTCTACTATGGTTCATTTCAAAAGTTAAACAAAAAATAATAATGATGATAATATAATAAATTTAAATAGGGTGAGTTCTGGTAAGTGCGTCCACGGGGTAAGTGCGTCCACTGGGAATTATATGAACACTGTCCTGAAATGGCTTCTGCAACACATCGACTATGTTAGATAACTGTCTAATGATAATTTCAATAGGTAGAATTCAGGCCTGGATTCAATAGACGAAACACAATCAGAGACAACTTAAATGTCTTCAAAAAAACTCTAAAGTAAAGATTGAGAAGGTTTTGTTTCAGTTTCTCTTGTAGTCATACCGAGCAATTGAAGTCAAGAAATGCAAGTGGTTTCTTTTGAGTAATAGCTACTAATAACGTACACTGGCGGAAAAAAAAATCCCAACACCAAGAAAAAATTGCCGTAGAGTAATGAAATTTGGGTAATGCAATTGTCTAGTTAACATGTTTAATTGATTAAATGCACAAGATCACTAGCTAATTTAAGCTCAAGAAAATGCTGTGCAAATGTGAAATTATGTTAATTTAATAGAGGGTGTAACCTCCAGAATTTTGAAGGCAAGCCTGCAAGCGTGCATGCATTATGTCATACAGGTGCCGAATGTCACTTTGTGGTATGGAGTTCCATGCTTGTTGCACTTGCTGTGTCAATACTAGGACCGTCATTGCTGACTGTGGATGATGCTCGAGGTGCCATCCCATGATATCCCATACGTTATCAATTGGAGACAGACCTGGTGAATTTTCAGTTCATGGTAACATGTCAGCACTCTGTAGAGCACATTGCGTTACAGCAGCGATGTGAGGGCGAGCGTTATCCGGTTGGAAAACGCCCCCTTGAATGCTACTCATGAAGGGCTGTACTACTGATTAAATTAACAGACTGATGAAAAATTTTCAGTCAGTGAGTTTGGGATAACCACAAGAATGCCCCTGCTGTCGTAGGAAATTGCTCCAGAGACCATAACTCCAGGTGTGAGTCCCGTGTGTCTAGACCGTAGACCGCTTGGATGCAGGCGGTCCCCCTGGCCTCCTTCTGACCAATATACAGCCACCACTGGCACTAATTCAGAATCTGTTTTCATCAAAAATTACAACAGATCTCCACTCCGACCTCCAGTGAGCTCTGTCGTGGCACCACTGCTGTCGGAAAAGGCAATGGTTTTCAGTCAATGGAATACCGGCTACAGGCTGCCTGGCTCGGAGCTGTCCTTGAAGTAAACAGTTTCTTACCGTTCCTTGGGTCACGACAGTATCAACTGCAGCTCGAATGTCAGCCGCAAATGCAGTACGATGAGCCACAGCCGTACGCAAGATTCGGCGATCTTCCTTCTCAATCGTGCCACGTGGCAGCTCGGAACTCGATCTTCTTGAGGTAGTACCATCCTTTGACCATAGCTTCCAATAATCATGCATGGTGGAAACATTTCCACCCAAGTTTATCTGCAATATCGCGAAATGAAAATCCACCTTTCTCATAGCCAAATTGTACGACCTCGTTTAAACTCGGTGAGCTGTTAATAATGGTTTCTTCGTCTTTTTAAAGGCAATCCTGGCTAACATGAACGCAATTCGTCAAATTTCACGGAAAAATAATACATACGAACTTCACAACACGCTTTTAAAACAAGCCTTATTTGCATGTTCTGAGTGACGCCAGCTGCGCCACACTTATGCGCGGAACACGAAATTTCAATCGATGTCATCTTTCAGTTGTATAAACACGCCTACCAAATTTCGTTTATCTAACACAAGTCTTTCTTGGTGTTGGGATTTTTTTTTCCGCCAGTGTACATGGGGTATTTTGATCAAATACTCTAACTAAAATTTGTTTATATGACGGTACGCACTTTTCCTTTCTTTAAAGTGAGGTGGGGGTAAGTGCGTACCATTATGATGGGGCAAGTGCGTACCACTATCATGAGGCATATGCGTACTATTATGCGGAGCAAGTGAGTACCATTATGATGAGACCATTGTACCATTACGTGTACCATTACGTGGAAAATTCGACTCTCGTAATTCAGCTTTAATTTTGCTTATAACTCTTTTATAAGCCGATTATAAATCCGACGTCATTTCCATCAAGTATTTATATTTTCATTGAATGCGGCATAAGATTTAAATTTTATTCATTACCTCTGAAATATATTGGCTTTTAGGTATCAGTAAATTTTTCGTTGAAAATAGCGATTATAAGCTATACTTAATTTTAACCAGAATGACAAATGAAGCAATGAAATTAAGTGAAATACTAAATAAGGAACCAACTTATTCAAAAAACGAAGGTGGAGTAATGAATAAATTACATTTAAGAAAATTAAGAACACCTTGTGAAAAACTATTTCAATATACAAGAAAAAAAAAAGTACAAGTATCATATCGTGATCATTTTCTTTTTTTTTTGCTCTTTATTTTGTCTTCTCTTACTGCTGCTGATTCTAATAGAGCGATTCCATACCAAATCACCGAAAAAAAAAAAAGTTGGTCGCACGACCAACTCGGATTTTTTTTTAATTTGGTACACAGATTGATGGTATAGAGGTATGAAAAAGCCCAAAAGGAAAGTTACCTGCTCCACTTATTTTCTGAGATACATGCCCTCAAAGTTTGTCCGCCACGTCAAAATACTAAAAAAGTGATGTTATTTAATCATTTTTTATAAAAAATAGTACTCATGCAAAATAAAAGTGTTAGATATCTATGGAAACTAGTTACTCCAGGCATTCTGAAAAAAAATACTAGAACGTTCATAATGAAAATTGCCAAGGTACAGGGCTCTTTGAAGTTGTCACCACAAAAACTTGATTTTGCAGATTTTGCTAAAATTCAGGCATTTATTACAAAAAAAGGCAAACAAAACCAAAGGTTTTCTCACTTTCTGGTAGTGTACAGGTCCTCCCTGTAAATTGCTACGCAATAAATTTTTTGGGTTTCTCACTCCTTTTTGGAAATATTTTAGCTTAAAGATAAGCCGTAAGGCAAAAAATGCGTTTTTTGGCCATCTTGGCAGCCATTTTTCTCATAAAGGGGGAGCAGTAGAAACTTTAATTTTTTTTTAAAACAAGCCACTGATATGTTAGCTATTCACAGGAAAAGAGTTTACTTTTGGTTATTTCCTCCTTTAAGAGATATCCTGCTGACAGTATATGCATGTTTTTCACGACGACCATATGCTTTTGTTCCCCCTCTCATGGACTTAAATTAAATTAAACCAAAAAATAATGATATATTTATTATTAGCTGTATTATCTACCCAATATGTCATGAAATTTAATTTATTAAATCATTGAACAATAAATTAGATAATTGATGAAAACAAGAAAAAGTATTTCTCTGATGCCTGAGCATTATGCATTCATAATTATAAAGCACTAAATACTTTCTTGAGAAATTAATTAACATAAATGAGCTCTAAATATTTATATTATAAGCAATACCAATCTTGTGATTGGGATACTCCTGTTTTTAATTGAAGAATTTCTTGAATATCACATGAATATCAGGAAAATAAACGAGGTCTTTTCGTTTGATGTAGGATACTTTATGACAAATTTCATTTGATGGGCTACTAACTGAGCATGGTGATAAAGAGCTATTAATTTCAGCATCGAATTCCATTTTACCGTATTAACAGTTAAATATTTACAAAATAATTAAATAAATAATTTAATATAAAGCCATGCTTGAAGAATTAAAATTAGTGCAACTAATTTATTCCCATACTGATCTTAACAAAACTGACATGTGTTGAGCACTGATAAGAACTGACAAGAATAAGTTTACTCACTAAAATACTACTTCACAGATACTATAAAGCGTACATTCTATTTTCTACAAAATAATACTGCAACAAATAACAAGGGTATAAAGGGGTAGGTACTAAAGAATTTCTTGAAAAATCAATTAAAATAAAGGAGCTTCGAATATTTATCTCATAGGCAATACCCAATCTTGTGATTGGATGTTCCTGATTGATGGCTATAAACAGGAGGATACCCTTGTTCTTTGTTGCAGTATTATTTTGTGGAAAATAGAATGTATGCTTTATAGTATCTGTGAACTAATATTTTAGTGAGTAAACTTTTTCTTGTCAGTTCTTATAAGTGCTCAACGCATGTCAATTTTGTAAAGATCAGTATGGGAATAAATTAGTTGCACTAATTTTAATTCTTCAAGCATGGCTTTATATTAAATTATTTATTTAATTATTTTGTAAATATTTAACTGTTAATAAGGTAAAATGGAATTCGATGCTGAAATTAATAGCTCTTTATCACCATGCTCAGTTAGTAGCCCATCAAATGAAATTTGTCATAAAATATCCTACATCAAACGAAAAGACCTCGTTTATTTTCCTGATATTCATGTGATATTCAAGAAATTCTTCAATTAAAAACAGGAGTATCCCAATCACAAGATTGGGTATTGCTTATAATATAAATATTTAGAGCTCATTTATGTTAATTAATTTCTCAAGAAAGTATTTAGTGCTTTATAATTATGAATGCATAATGCTCAGGCATCAGAGAAATACTTTTTCTTGTTTTCATCAATTATCTAATTTATTGTTCAATGATTTAATAAATTAAATTTCATGACATATTGGGTAGATAAAACAGCTAATAATAAATATATCATTATTTTTTGGTTTAATTAAATTTAAGTCCATGAGAGGGGGAACAAAAGCATATGGTCGTCGTGAAAAACATGCATATACTGTCAGCAGGATATCTCTTAATGGAGGAAATAACCAAAAGTAAACTCTTTTCCTGTGAATAGCTAACATATCAGTGGCTTGTTTTAAAAAAAAATTAAAGTTTCTACTGCTCCCCCTTTATGAGAAAAATGGCTGCCAAGATGGCCAAAAACGCATTTTTTGCCTTACGGCTTATCTTTAAGCTAAAATATTTCCAAAAAGGAGTGAGAAACCCAAAAAATTTATTGCGTAGCAATTTACAGGGAGGACCTGTACACTACCAGAAAGTGAGAAAACCTTTGGTTTTGTTTGCCTTTTTTTGTAATAAATGCCTGAATTTTAGCAAAATCTGCAAAATCAAGTTTTTGTGGTGACAACTTCAAAGAGCCCTGTACCTTGGCAATTTTCATTATGAACGTTCTAGTATTTTTTTTCAGAATGCCTGGAGTAACTAGTTTCCATAGATATCTAACACTTTTATTTTGCATGAGTACGATTTTTTATAAAAAATGATTAAATAACATCACTTTTTTAGTATTTTGACGTGGCGGACAAACTTTGAGGGCATGTATCTCAGAAAATAAGTGGAGCAGGTAACTTTCCTTTTGGGCTTTTTCATACCTCTATACCATCAATCTGTGTACCAAATTAAAAAAAAATCCGAGTCGGTCGTGCGACCCCCATTCGGTGATTTGGCATGGAATCGCTCAATAAGAAAAATATTTTAAAACCGTATTTATTCAAAAAAAAAAAAAGAAAAAAACCGAATTGTTACTCAGGTGACCTAACTATCTACCATACAAATAGAATTAAACAAAATCACAGGGGTATGCACTTACAACAGCGCTGTTGGACGCACATGTCTCATCTTACATTTAAGAAGGGGTAAGTGCGAACCCTGGCTTAAACACAGACTGATCAATGTATTAAACCAAAATAAACTATGCAGAGTATAAGTGATTATTACTAAATAAAAACAACTTACATTTGCTCACTTGATCTTATTAAAAGGACAAAGGAAGAATCACAGACACAACTCTCTCAATCTTCAAATCACAGTTGTTCGTAAGACACGTGGGATATCACTGATTGCGTTTCATTCATGCAAGCAAGTGCTGATTTCTAGTATTAGGAATTATCCCAAGGCAACTACCTAACATATTTGAAGTTAAAAATCAACGTAAATAAAGCACAAATAAGGTAGAAAGTACAGCAAATAGCTATTTCAAGGCTACAATGGAGCCCCTTCATCAGTGCAAGGAAGCTCAGCAAACAACATGAAAGCTGTAAGAGAACTGAGCGCGAAGCACGTGTGCCCCGGTATTTATAACAAATGGGCGAGTGCGCTTGAACTCACAACAAAGCGGGAAAACACCGACCAATCAGCGATCAGCGAAACGCCAGGAGAGCGAAGAAAAGGGGGGAAGGCGGCAAAGGAAAGTAGGGGAAAAAAGCGCGGGAGAAAACACAGGAGACGAAATTATAAAAATTGCTTCCAGATATCAGGGAAAAATGGAACACTGGAAAAATCATTCACCAGAGAATGGGAATTTTTCCAAATATGGTAAGCTTCCCAAAAATCGAGGTCATAAACTGACGAACATTTACAAATAATTCTAGCCGAAGAAAAATCAATGCAGTGACCAGAAGTCCAACAATGCTGAGTAATGGAAGAGCGTGCTAGTTCTTTATGTTTAACATAATTTTGATGCTCTTTCAGACGGTGCTTAAGAGGCCGCTTAGTCTGGCCTACATAGCTAAGTCCGCATTTGCAAGAGATGCTATAAATGCCCCAGTTGCTTTGGCAATCAATGGGATGCTTTAAGTTTGTAAACTTGATTTTGTTCACAGGAGAGAAAGAAATATCGAAACCAAACTTTTTCAAAATCTTTGCAACTTGATGACTTGTTTTTGGATAAAAAGGCAAAACAATGGTGTAACCAACCTTAGACTCGGAAACCTTGCTGGAATGAGAGGGCTTTATTAGCCTATTATATATAGAATCAATAATCTTGGGCGAGTAACCCCGATCAAAAGCCACAGCTTTTAAATAAGAAAGCTCAGTATTTAAAGAACTGGATGAAGAACAGATATTCAAAGCACGAAACACAAAAGCCTTAAATGAGGCCAACTTTTGGTTTCGAGGATGAGAAGAGTAGTTGTGAGGAGGTAGTGTAACAGCAAAGGGCTTACGATACACTGAAGTCATAAAATCGTTATTACTTTTAGTAATCAAAACGTCCAAGAATGAAAGAGAACTTTCCATTTCCATTTCAATAGTGAATTGGATGCAAGGATCGATAGAATTAAGAGTGGAAAGTAAAAGCTCATTATTAACTTGGTTTTGGTCAAGCAAAACAAAGCAATCGTCAACATAACGAACATAGAACGGAAACTTTATGGTTTCAAAAAGTTTTACCTCAAAGTAGTGCATATAAATGTCACTTAGAATAGGGCTCAAAGGGTTACCCATCGCTAAACCTTCGGACATGCGATAGTAAACACCATCAAATACAAAAGTATTCTGCTCAAGACAAGCACGAGTAAGAGAAACAAGTTCATCAACCTCAAAACTAGAAAAATGATGTTCCTGGAGTCTCAATTTGAGACAATCCAGTGCTCCAATAACAGGTACATTAGTGAAAAGTGATTTCACGTCAAAAGAAGCCATCGTTACGCCGTGAGGCTTAAAGCAACGTAACTTCTGAACAAAGTCAATGGAATTTTTAACAGTGAAAGAATTGCTGGTCAAAAGAGGAGAAAAAATGGAAACTAAATGCTTAGCTAGTTTGTAAGAAGCCGTGCCAATGTTTGAAACAATTGGCCTAAGAGGAACGTTTGGTTTATGGACCTTTGGTAAAGCATAAAATCGGGCACAGTGTGCAACAGAAGGAATCAAACACCTTTTTGACGAATCACTCATGATAGATTGGTGATATGATTGGTCGGTGTTTTCCCGCTTTGTTGTGAGTTCAAGCGCACTCGCCCATTTGTTATAAATACCGGGGCACACGTGCTTCGCGCTCAGTTCTCTTACAGCTTTCATGTTGTTTGCTGAGCTTCCTTGCACTGATGAAGGGGCTCCATTGTAGCCTTGAAATAGCTATTTGCTGTACTTTCTACCTTATTGGTGCTTTATTTACGTTGATTTTTAACTTCAAATATAGTTTCAGCACAAAGCCTATTTGATCATTTTTCATTTAACTACCTAACATATTTAACATGTGCCAGAAGTTTTTTCCTGCTCATATTCTCATAATTTAAGGTGGGCGCACTTACCCCGCTAGGTAGGGAAAGTGCGTACCTTAGAATAGGTGTCATAAACCAGGTCACAAAACCTATGCTTATGGTTTATTTGACCTATTATATACTTGAAAATCTTAGTAAAGGATCTGGAAAGAAAACTAAAAAAAAAAATTGTGAGTGTACAAGGTTTTTCAACAGAGCAGCATCCTTGAGAACATGAACTTTGAAAAAAAGGGTACGCACTTACCAGAACTCACCCTAATTCATTTTGTTAAACAAAACTTTTTTCCTCTTTGTAAGTCACGAACTGTTTAGAAATATACCATTCTGCGGAACAATAAATAACAATAAATTGATGCTAAACCAAACTTCTGCTTTTTCCTGCACATAGATTAGGATAAATATTTTACGATTATATTTTTATTTTATGATTAGAGTTAGATAATTTGTTTATTTCAACAGAATGAAATATGAATACAATAAAAACACTAATTAAGCTGTACTGATTCTGCCTAATTAAGATAATGAACGGGCTTATTAAACTTATATATTTGGTTCTCGTAATTAGTTAAGAAAAAACTGCAAGTACAATAATGGGGAAACCCTTTATGATGAATCATTTTTTTACAAAAATTCGAACAGTATCTCAAAACCCACTATTTGATTCATTAAAACATAAATTAGGAGTATCACAAAACGCACTAAATGAATGATTATGACGGTGATATGAGTTAAAATGCTTTTAGGCTTTAAACATTTTTTTTTATTCCTACAAAGAAAAGATATTTTTAAGCAAATCCCGTTTTTAATTAATTTGTTTCTTTCGTAAAAAGTTGTATTTGCTTTTCGCTGCAAAATTATATTATTAGATTATCTGAAATAACTTAAAATTTAAAATTATTTGCCATCTATAAAAATCTTACTGCTTAACACTCTTGCATGTTAACTGGCATTTAAACTACTAAAAGTCAAACACAGAAATATCACTCGAAATACAATATTTCCCTTTTGGGGTCTTTCAGAATTTTGCTTTTAACAATTTGTATTTTAAATATACCTTAAGTACTTATAAGCTAAAACGAATGGCATTTTTAGAACATTATCCAAAAATATAACATAAAGCTCATTATGACCTATTTCTATACCATGATTTGTTTTTCATTCGAACATAATGACGTAAGCCCCGACATTTAGCTTGATGAAAGATTATTCCCATTATCATTTGTTTGTTTGCGTCACAAAGCTTCTATTTTCAGCAATCTACTCATTCCAAACAGATATAATAAACACATACTGCATGTCCGAGAACAGGATCTTTATTATCTCCACTCGGAAAGCTTTTAGATTTATTCAACAAGGAATGCAATGGACTGTTATTGTATAATGGTTTATTGTGCGGATGTCTTCTTGGCCATTATTAGCTATCTATGTTTGCTCTATTGCATCAGGAAAGCTTATGGTAAATGACTGATTGACTTTAATGACAATATTTCTGAAGACGATAGTGGGCAAAGACGTTTATTCTTATAAGCAGGGCTGCGGAGTCGGAGTCGGAGTCGAAGAGTCGGACTGATTTTGGACCAAAGGAGTCGGAGTCGGAGTCCGGCTCCGACCACCTCCGATTTGGATGAAATTTTATGGAGGTGAAAACATATTTTTGAAACTAACAGATACAAATTTTCGGCGTCCAATATCTAAATCCTAAGCATCTAGGATCATTAAAAAGAGCTTCAAAATGGCGGGTCTGCTGTGTGAAACAAATTGCTATGTTTGGTCTTATGCAAGTGAATAAAAAATATTTACAGCAAAAATGCAATGTGTTAAACTAAAGTCCGGATATTTAACAAGAAAAGGATTAGTTTTGTACGAAGTCAAATGACAATAGCTGCACTTGTCTTTTGCTCTGGAAAAATTGAACTTATTGGGAAGTCACAGTGACCTCCGAAAATTGAGGTAAATGTGGCGAAATTACCTGCGAGAATTCTTAAGAAAATTGAACTTTTTGAGATGTAACAATGACCTCCCATGACCTCCAACTGGGATACCCCAGCTTGCTACCTCAGCTTGCTTAGTATGCAAGTCAAATATAAATGTATAAGTAACATTTGAAATGCATATAAAAGAAAAGAGCCTGTCATTCAACTTCTTTATATCATATTTTTAATCAAACCGTAACATTTTATTGGTTTAAATTTATAAAATACACTTTAAGATGTACTTCAAATTGTGAATATGCATTAGAAAAAATCTGTTTCACTTAACTTTTTCTTTAGCATTCATTAAGCAACTAAAAACATTGTTTATTGGTCTCACCTTGACATCAGGATGCTTGAGGGCTAAACTTTTCGTCTTTGTGATTTCTGCTATCAGTTTCACTAACTGAGAATTAAATAATCATTTATACTCCTATACAGGCTCTTTTCAATTGAGCTGAAAATAGATACACTAATAATCACAAGACCTTAATTTTATCTTAGAATCAAAAAGAAATTTACCCTACTTTTTTGCGTAAAATATTTGGAAATATCTCAAGAACTTCAAGAATTAAATGTATAAACATATTTTAAAATTAAGCAGAAGAAAAATTCAATATTTCTTCCATGCTAATATAGCAAATGCAAAAGTTCGTCGATGTTATGTTTTTTCGATAAAACCATCCAAAATTATACAGTAACTGATAAAAACTGCTCGATTTCAACCTAACATACTATTCAAATTGAAAAACTACGTCAATATCTTCCGTAGTAATGTTTAAGTAAAATCACTCGTTCATAACAAAAGTACCGTTTTGATCAAATATCACGTAGTCTGACCACGGGTGAGATGAAAAAGCTGACAAACGATTTATGGGTGGAAATGGACGCACCTGTTAGTTTTTTGGGACGCCATCTTTTGCAAATATGTGTTAACATTTTAATTAAAACACTTACATCAATATTTTTACCCCTCGTTTAGTTATATTCGTCTCGACTGGACGTTTGCCAATTCCATAGCAACCGTGCACAGTCAGTATTATCGTGTCTTTCGTTTTCCGATAATATTGCTCATACAAAAAAGCTCGTTTTACAGTTACATAATTAACTGCTGGGATAAAAATACGAAGACTTATGTCAATCCATGAACTGGTAACATTGTTTAGTCTGAAGATTAATGAAAAGTTTGAAAGAGTAACTTAAAACTTATGCATGATCTTAATTTTCAGACAACTCTTCGTTGCAAAACCTTAATTTGCCAGAAGCGTATTCAAGTCTCATATTATATTATTTGAATCAAAAATTTTAGAAAGGGTGCAAGTCCTACGAAAATGAGTAAGAATTACGCACTTTATGAAATAAACTATTCATTTTAATTTATTTCATATTATATGTCATCGACTATAGATTTATAATTTGTACAACCTTGCTCACTCCCTTATTAAAAAAAAGACAGAGAATAACCACTCCCTAGCAGCATCATCTCATCGGCCGATGATCGGCCATTCATCGAAACCCGATGATATTCTCATCGGCCGATGATCCAATATGTCTCATCGGCCAAGCAGAATCCGAGCAGCAAAATTCGATGAGAATACGATGAGATTTGAAGCAATTTACGAGCAGAACAGTCCCGTGCCGAGGAATTTCACCGGGAATTTTGATCGGAAGGATATCGTTTTCCGATGGAAGATAGCTCGGCTTATTTTCATCGGGAAAGTTGATCGGAAGGATATCGCTTTCCGATGAAAAGTAGCTCATCGAAAACCGTGCTCGGATACTGATCGGAACGATGTCATCGTGCGTTACAGGATCAGTTTACCAGGAGTTTGTTGATCGGCCGAGCAAAATCCGATGAGTTGATGCTACTTGGGACTTCTTCTACATGGTTGAAAATATTTTTGTCAATTAAAATTTTATTTACATTTTATATTTCTTTTGATTTGAAAATCTTCTCTTCAACGAGCATTTTTTCAACGATTATTTTTCTTCCTTTTCCCTCTTTATTATCTGCTTTTAAACAGCATATGTGACACAATGTTATATTTTAAAATGGTTACTAGTAACTTTTACGATTAAATGCATTCAAGTCATCTTTTTTTAACCATTTGCAAATTATTACAAGCGCTAAAAAAATAATGTACCAGAAGTAAGTTCGAATTGTTGGATGAAGCGGAAAATGTTCTGAACAAAGGACATTCACTATTACCGATATAAAAATTAATAATCATCCTATTAAAAGTCACGCTTGAGTTTTTATACTGTATTTAAATTAATCTGATGTTATTGCGGATAGTTTTCAAAACATTTACTTCACACCTAAGGCAATTAGGCAGCAGCAGTTTACCTTTAACATAAATCGAAGGAGATGATCCTCCTCTGCATGAAACAAAAGAAAATGTTTTTATACTGCTTTTCGTGTTTTTGTCCACCGAAACTGATATGTGCTTTTTCTTTTCTGTGTAGGTTTGTGTAACAATTTTTTGAGGACAGCTAGGAGTTACGCATCAAATTCGGTATCATAACAATCAGTTACCCCCCCCCCACCCCCCCATTTATTTACCATGGTGGCAACTGATATTATTTTGCTAATTTTTCGGTGAAATCAAATAGGGGCATTTAGTAATTTTAATGCCATATTCGAAAGAGCTGTTTCTTCTGCATAAGATGGAATCTACTATAACTCTTAGCGGAAGGCTAGAATTGGGAAAGCTTTCCCTAACTCAATCCACCGATAACTATCTTTAGTTTGATAAACTGTAACCCTATTCCCTCTTTTAAAAGCAGCTGTTTTTATTTTGATTTATTTATTTATTTGTTTGTGAAGTTTACAGACTCGATAAAATTGGATTCTAATTTATGCTTCTTATAAACAATTTGATTCTTAACTACAGTAAAATGGGGTGAATCGGAACACTTTTCTGCTTTAATTGTAAAAAAAGTAGTTAAAAGATTTTTTTTAATTTGATTTTTGGGTAAAAATTTCGGTCTTGCTTTGCTTTTGATATTCAAAGCAAAGACAAAACATTTCGAACAGTTATTATTTATATATATATAGGAATTTAGGGGTGTTTCGAATCACCCCGCTGATAGAGGTCAATCGGAACACTTGTTAACATTTTTATTTTTTTCAATTAAACCTGTAATATTTCTCACAAACATGAGGAAAATTGATGGAGGAGAATAAGAACAGATAGTTACTGTCAAATAAAAGTTTATTTTCTATACCAGTAAACGTTTATAATTCGTCAGAATTAAAAATAATTTTTAACTTATGAAAAATTAAACTTAATTTTAGGAAATGCTTTTGCATTAAAATACAAAGCTGTAACATAAATTGAAGTCACTCATATCGTCCACAAATATGTACTTGACCTTAAAACTAGCAGTTGTGGCTTGACTTAAGTTTTTTCATAACATCTTCTGGGATGAACGCTGCCTTTTCTTTAATTTCTTATAATTTCTGGGTTTTGGGGATTGTCCTGTAAGATTTTCCCACTTATTCATCATTGTCTGTGTGCTGAACTTTTGCTACATAAAGTCTGTATGACGTTGCCCCTTGTATTTTAGGTAAAAAGAAGTCTCCTGGAGCAAAAATCTTTTTAAGTCTGCAATTTTCCGTCATTCTAAGATCTAGTTGCTCACAAGAAGAGATAAACAGTAATAAATCCTTGTTCTTGTCTTGACTAGAGAAATTGGGGTTAGAATCTTGATTCTTCAAACAGTTTCCTTTAAATAAGTTTAAATTGGAATAACAGAACCAAGTGTTCCGATACACCCCGCAAATTTTTTTCCAGTGTCATTTTTTAAAATTCTTCATTTTTATGACACATTTTTTAAAAAATGTAAATTCTAATGTGGTATTCAGTTGTTCAGATACATGCATAATTGAAACATACCACTCTTAGGTTTAAATTATAAGAAGGTTTGTACTTACATATGAAGTTTTGCAGTCTACGAAAACGTGATGTTTTCTATCATTCCACCTGCAGCCCTCCTTATAAGCCAGTAAAGTTGCCAGATAGACAAAAGTAATTTTTCCCTACTTCCTATGATCTTACCTTTCTAAAAAAAAATTAATGGCGAAAAATACCGTATAGTATATTTATGAAGAATTTCTTTGTACGGTTGGGAAGTTTTGTTCCGATTGACCCCGCTGTTCCTATACACCCCATTTTCCGGTACGTATTTTACGTCTTTTAAAGGTATATTTAATTTAATACTCGAACTGGTGGAAATTTTATTCTGCACAGATTACTTTTTTTATGATACTTTCATGTATTGCGGTATCTTTTCAAATGAAATTGTTTTGATTTTTTGGCATTATTTGGTAAAATATTTAATATAAATAAAATACAGAAATAGCTGGACAAATTCGCTGTACCTATAAAAAATTAAGAATAATCAACTACATAACATTGAAACTTGAAATGAGAAGAAAGAACTTTTCAAAAAAAATAGTAAAAGCCAATGATTAAAAAACTTCTATAATTTATTGCATGTTGTTTTTATAAAAGAATAGGGTATTTGAGAGTATATTTTACTTAGATTTTTTCTCTTTTCACTTGTCGTGTGCTTTGAAGGGATTAAACTCTGATGTCACCAATTACTGAGCAACCTTTCTGTGACTTGAAGAGCTATTGCTATTTAAATATTTACACTAAAAAAATACAAAACAACACATCAGAATGCAGCCACATTCCTTGGTAACTGTTACTTTACAGTGTGCTTTCAAAAGACTATAAATCAAATTAAAACTTTGATTTATTTCAACTGATGAAAATAATTTCTAATGTGGGGCGTATCACGCTGTCCTATAGGGTAAACCGTAAAGTGTCGGGGGAAAGAAGTTTTTTGTCCTGAAATAGATTTCCGTACCCTTGAAATTAAAACAGTTTATATATTCTAACTTGAAATTAAAGCATATACTGAAACTATTTTATCAAAAAAGCTAATGCATAATGCACAAGAATCTACAGCTTAACTATTTTTTCCACACAATGTTCGATTACGTCGCGAAAACGATTGGTTTAAACTTATTAGACAGCGACCAAATTGCTTGAGTGCTATTTATTCCCATTACTGTCTATATTGCAGCATTTCATTTCGATTTTACTATAGCTAATTCTAATTAAGCTAGCTAAATGACATTTCCCCTTAAATTCATTTATATTCGTTCAAAATGTTAAACCTTTTAATGCTTCTTAATTATTCTCAGTCTCCTTCCGTTTCCAGTCGCATTCTTACTTTTTATATATTTTTTTCTTTTCCAATTTCCTAATTTCCTTCTTTTCTTCCTAATTGCTAATTTTAAAGAATTTTTTGCTGGAATTAGTTACATTTAAGAGAAATTGGGTTAGAGAAAAATCTATTTTCTTTTTTTTTTTTTTTTTAATGACGAGTCCTTATATACAGTTGACCAATTTTGAAAGCATTACTCGTTTAGATCAGTTCCTTTTGTTCATTCCTTGTCTGTTTTAAGTTTTAAATTCATTACTTTGCTAATTGACAATAAATTATTTCAAATGCACTTTAAGTTGTTAAATATGTTAAATAAAAAAGACAAAACTGTATAAATTTCTGCTTTTCAAACTGTTAGGTGCTATATTTCTGTGAATTACAGCTACGATTTTTTTTTTCAAACATTTTCATTTAAACCTTCATTTTTTACTACTCTGGTTTCTCCTTTTCTTTCTTTAGTTTTTTTTCCGAATGTTTGTCCTGTACATTTAATTGCTTGTACTCGTGTGTGTGATTACTTCTGTTTTGTACTAATATGCAAAACATTATAAGACACTTTATTTAAAATTTAATTTCCTGTAACCAAGTAAAAATATTTTTAACACTGAAAATCAAAAACCCACAAAAAATTGTTCTCACTGCTAACCCTTAAACATTTTTCCTGAATTGATCAACTCGTTTTAATTTTATTATTTACGTCTCTTCATCTAAATAACATTGAATATTTGTGATTATGCAGACAAGTATTATATTAATAGCTTCATAAATTTCGTAAATATTATTCAAAACCGCCATAAAAGGATTATTTTTTTATATGGGAACTGAAGTAATATCAACGTTAAAATATTGAGCTAATAAATATAATCCTTCAATATTGAAGCTATATATCAGAATTCTATTGCGTAAAATGTTCAGAATCGCAATTGATATTTATTGCAGCAACCATTATTTTCGAAAAATGAGCTTCAGTTTTTAAGGAAGAGGAAGCCAAATGCGTTTATTTATTTCATAAAACTAATAAACAAAACATTTATTCAACAATATGCGTGTTTGTGTGTGCGGTTTTTTTCTTTTTTTAATCGGATAAAGAAATTTAAACATGCCTCTGAAGAACTTAATATTAAACATAAATATTTCGAAAAATAAAGAAAACAAATATTAAAATCTTATGTGCTTTTTTTTTTAATCCAAAACATATTACATGATGTAAAACTCTCTACTTTCCAACTAGTGTTTTCTCTTTATTTTTCCTTATTATTTCAAATAAAGTTTATTCGAAGTAAATTTGCTTGTACAGTCACATTTTGTAGAGGAAACACGTTTTCAGGTTGTTCTTATTCTCTAATTTTGAAGCGCTCAAAATTGAAAGAAAATATAGTCAAATTGAAAAGTAAAAGCATAAGCAGAGACACAAATAGAATCCGTTTACAACTGGTTAGTCTACGTATATTTAGGGTCAGAAAGATACGAATGACAACTAGGTACCGATTTCAGTGGTTGTGCATAAAAAACGTAAAAGCATATTTTATTTTCCTGTAATTTATAATTAGAAAATAAAATGAATTATCTCCCACAATTTAAATTCTCACTTATTCAATAGGGTGGGCCGAAAATGACTTTTATTTTTTTTTCGATGACGAGGTATGCGGAAAAGGTGCCATTGGGGGCACAAAGCACTCACAAAAAATTTGAATTTTTTTGCACAATTTCTTGATCTGCCGCAATCGCCTTGAAGTTTCGAAAAAATGCTAATTTTTGATGTTTTTCGTAAAATTTGTCAAAAATTTTTTTTTAATATTTTCAGTGATAGGTGTAATTTAAAAGGTACTACTAGGGGCACCAAGTTCACATAAAAAATTTGAATTATTTTGCTCCATTTCTTGATCAGCCATAAACGCTTGGGGGTTTTAGAAAAATTGCTAAAATTGGATATTACAGCAAAATTTGTGAAATTTAAAAAAAAAATTATTTTCGGTAATGGGGAGAGCAAAAAAGGCTCACTATTATCATTAAATCAACATTAAAATTGAATTGTAAATGATATTTATTTAATTTGTCACAAATATGGGGAAAATTCGTTTTTTTTACTGATCCAATTTATTTATTAATTTTTAAACTTTATAAAAATTCCTTCCAAGTGTTGAGAGACAATTTAGGAGTCTGAAATAAGAAGTAGTTTATCAAATAATCTGCATTTTTATTTTTTAAATTTGTTAGAGTTGCAAATTAGTTATTTATTACTTTTGAATAAAAAAAAATGTGTTAACTGAAAGTGCTTCACAGTTCTCAGCTTATTGCGCATCCAAATATCTTGAAAAATAATCCAGAACTCAACGCGAGGAGGTGGCTGCACGAGTTCCACCAGCCCTCCACCTAAAAATATTCTATTCACGTTGTTTTGCATTCTTCATGCAACAAAGTCCTTCTTCGAATTAAATGTTTACATTTTTATCCTGGATTGTATCTTTGCTCTGACGAAGGTATTTCTGTCCTCATGGCCACATACGTGCATTGCCGCTTCTGTCACTACTTTAATTGTTCTTCCCACAGCTTGCGTGTGACTTGGAAAGCGGACTGAAGCTTCATCTAAAACCAAGCCTGATTCTATGTTTCTCTCAATCTCTTCGAATGAAAGATTCTTTGTAATTGGAGGCTCACTAAGATCTGTTGAGAGCCAGTTGATGCAGTCGTAGTACTCAGTAGCCATAAAGTTCAGTTTTAGAACCTTAAACTGTCTAAGTCTCCTGGTATCTTTTTTCTTTAAAAGGCGGCATTGTTTAATCCATTTCCATGCCAATATTCTGATTTCTTTGTTTTCGTCTGTCGCCATTGCTAATAGTATATTCTCAGGATGGCTATAGTATGCATTTTTTTGAACCACCGAATGCACTATCGTTAAGTCATCAGAGAGGAAGTTTGAGAGTAAAACTATTTTCCACAAATGTCTCGGTCCATCTGCTCACCCTGGTAACTTCCTCACAGAGAACCATACTCTGCGCATAAACTCGTACTACTCGTACACTACTATTTGTAATTAGAGGCTCACTAAGATCTGTTGAGAGCCAGTCGATGCAGTCGTATTACCCACTAGCCATAAGAGTAGAATGGCGTAGTACGAGTTTATGCGCAGAGTATGGTTCTCAGTGAGGAAGTTACCAGTGTGAGCAGATGGACCGAGACATTTGTGGAAAATAGTTCTACTCTCAAACTTCCTCTCTGATGACTTAACAATAGTGCATTCGGTGGTTCAAAGAAATGCATACTATAGCTATCCTGAGAATATACTATTAGCAATGGCGACAGACGAAAACAAAGAAATCAGAATATTGGCATGGAAAAGGATTAAACAATGCCGCCTTTTAAAGAAAAAAGATACCAGGAACTTAGACGTTTAAGGTTCTAAACTGAACTTTCTATGGCTTTTACTCCTCCTCCTTTCTCTCCCCTGCCCCTCTACTCCTCTGCCCCCTCCCTCCCTCTGCCCCTCCCTCCTGTCACCCCACTCCTGAGCCCCCTCTCCTGACCCCTCCTCCTCTCTGCCCTGAGCCTCCCTCCCCCCTCTGGACCCCTCTCACCCTCTACTCCCCCTTCCCCTCCTCCTCCCTCCTGCCTTGTCCCCTCTCCTCTGCTCCCTCCTCCCCCATCCCTCTGCTCCCCTCACTCCCTCCCCCTCCCTACTACCTCCTCTCCCCTCCCTCCCTTGAAGCCCTGCTCCTTCACCCTTCCACTCTTCTGCCCCCCACTCTTCTTGCTTTACTGCTCCTACCCCCCCCCCTCTCTCCTCCTTCGCCCTACCCCTCCTGCCCTCCTCTCCCGCTTCCTCTCTGCCCTACCCCCCCCTTCTTTCCACTCATCTCCCTCTCTGCTCCACTCCTCTCCCCTCCCCCCCCCTCACTCTCCTCTCGCCCATGCCTCCTCCCCCCCCCTCTTTTATTTACGCCCCTGCTTCACCTCCTCTCATCCTGCTGGCTCCTCTCTCCTCCTGCCTCCCTCTCCTCCCTCCCTTGCTACCACTTCTCTACCTATCCTTCCCCTCCCTCTGCTCTTCTCCCTACTCTACACTTCTCTACTCCTCTCCTCTCCGTCCTCTCCCCCCTCCTCTCCCTCTCCACCCTCCCTCTCCTCCTCTCTTCTCTCCTTCCTCTGCGCCTGCCCCCCCTCTAACTCTCCCTCCTCGCCTCCCTACCCTCCCCTCTCCCTCTGACCCTCTACCTCTCCCACCCCCCCCCCTTCTGAGCCCTGCCCTCCGCCTACTGCCTCTGACTCCTCTCTACTCCTCCCCTCTCTCTTCTGCTGCCCCTGCTGACCCCCACCCACTGGCTCTGTTCTCCCCTGCCTCACATGGCACCATCTGACCTGCCCTCCCCTCACCTCCTCTCTCCTCCTCTCTCCCCCCCCCCTCCTCTCACCTCTTCCTCTCTCATCCTCCCTGCCCTGCCCTGCTGCTGCTCTCTCCTGACTTACCCCTCCCACTCCCTCCCATCTCCCTCTCTGCCTGCCCTCCTACATTCTCCCTTCTGCCCCCTGTTCCTCCTCCTGCCCTCCCTGAGACTCTCGCCCTCTCTCCCTGACTCACCGCTCTTCCCCACCCATCTCCTCCCTGCCCCTGCCTCTGCTCTCCTCTTCCCCTCTCACTCCCTTTCTCCTCTCCCCTACTCTGGCTGCCTCCTGACTCCATGACCTCTGCTCTCCTCCCCCCAACTCCCTGCCTCCTATTACTCCCTCCTCTGCCCTTACCTCTCCTTGCCTGCCCCCTACTCCCTTCTGATTACCCCCCTCCCTCTGCACCTCTCCTCCCACTCTACTCTCTTACTCTCCTCCCCCTCTCCCGCTCTCCTGAAGTACTCCCAGCACTCTGACCCTCTCCTCCTCCCCCTCATCTTAACTGCCTCTACCTCCCTACCTCACCTCTCCCCTCCCTCCCCTGCCCCCCTCCCCTCCTCCTCTGCCCCCTCTACTACCCTCTCCCTTCTCTACTCTGCCCATGCTCTCTGACCTAGCTACACTTCATCCCCCCCTCCCTCCCTCCCGCTCTTCCCCCCCACTGATGAACCTTACTCCCTCCTCCTCACTCCCTCTCCCCCCCCCTGACCTCCGTCCCTGCTTCACCTCCCTTACTCTCCCTGCCCTTTCTCTGCCCCCTGAGTACAACGACTGCATCAACTGGCTCTCAACAGATCTTAGTGGTGAGCTCCAATTACCAAAGAATCTTTCATTCGAAGAGATTGAGAGAAACATAGAATCAGGCTTGGTTTTAGATGAAGCTTCAGTCCGCTTTCCAAGTCACACGCGAGCTGTGGGAAGAACAATTAAAGTAGTGACAGAAGCTGCAATGCACGTATGTGGCCATGAGGACAGAGATACCTTCGTCAGAGCAAAGATACAATCCAGGATAAAAATGTAAACATTTAATTCGAAGGAGGACTTTGTTGCATGAAGAATACAAAACAACGTGAATAGAATATTTTTAGGTGGAGGGCTGGTAGAACTCGTGCAGCCACCTCCTCGCGTTGAGTTCTGGATTATTTTGCAAGATATTTGGATGCGCAATAAGCTGAGAACTGTGAAGCACTTTCAGTTAACACATTTTTTTTTTATTCAATAGTAATAAATAACTAATTTGTAACTCTAACGAATTTTAAAAATAAAAATGCAGATTATTTGATAAACTACTTCTTATTTCAGACTCCTAAATTGTCTCTCAACACTTGGAAGGAATTTTTATAAAGTTTAAAAATTAATAAATAAATTGGATCAGTAAAAAAAAAAAAAAACGAATTTTCCCCATATTTGTGACAAATTAAATAAATATCATTTACAATTCAATTTTAATGTTGATTTAATGATAATAGTGAGCCTTTTTTGCTCTCCCCATTACCGAAAATAATTTTTTTTTAATTTCAAAAATTTTGCTGTAATATCCAATTTTAGCAATTTTTCTAAAACCCCCAAGCGTTTATGGCTGATCAAGAAATGGAGCAAAATAATTCAAATTTTTTATGTGAACTTAGTGCCCCTAGTAGTACCTTTTAAATTACACCTATCACTGAAAATATTTAAAAAAAAATTTTGACAAATTTTACGAAAAACATCAAAAATTAGCATTTTTTCGAAACTTCAAGGCGATTGCGGCAGATCAAGAAATTGTGCAAAAAAATTCAAATTTTTTGTGAGTGCTTTGTGCCCCCAATGGCACCTTTTCCGCATACCTCGTCATCGAAAAAAAAATAAAAGTCATTTTCGGCCCACCCTATTATTCAAGACATCGTTCTATAGAAAAAATTAAAGCCGCTAATTGTACTTCCCTTTTGTGGTCTTTTAATGAGTGCAGCCTGAATGTATTAGCTATGAAAACAATGAAAAGATCTTAAAACCTTGATCAAGTATTCATTTCCTTGGCATCCTAAGTATTTTGACATTTACAAACCCAGAAATACTCTTTGCAAAAGCAAACATTTTTCATATCTCAAAATGTTTGCAAAAGAAAAAAACCCTGAATATGGAAAAGATTTTTAGTCCCTCAGAGACACACAAATATACATTTCTTTAGAATCTTTACAATGTTTGAAAGTCAGGTGCTTTAAGGTATGTTGAGCGTTCTAGAAGGGTATTGGGAATATTATTATACAAATAAAGATAGTTACTTCTACTCTCAAATTTATTTTTACAATAATATTCTAAAATTTATTTTCTAGAATTGCATTCACTTAAAATATTTTACTAAGTTCGATAATGCTTTATGTATAAAAAGTCTTACTAATAATTCTACTTCCAATATATTTATTTTATTGCAACGAAAGTTGCACATAACTTTTACAAGTCATTCGAGTTCCCAAAGCTCTTTAAATGAATTATTGTATTTACTTTAACAAATCCTTTAAGCTTCATTTTTAGTGATTTAAAGAAATAAATTTACTTTGATGGGTTTTAAAGATACATTTATAATAAACAAGTAAGACTACGTTCCTTTCAATGGTTAAATTTATTATTTATTTCTTAACACTAAAGAGTTAATAGAAATGTATTGAGACTTTTATATGAAATTTAATTCAGCTTATTCCAGCATGGGAGGGCAATTTATACTTAAATTCCGAAAACAAAAGAAATCTGCATATTTGCCGAAAAAAACTTGTTTTGTATTAGGAGGACTGGAAAGTAATGTCATTGTTTTTTAACAAACAAATTTTTCAACTTGTGCATTCTTAACCTTCCTCTACTACGGTGGGTCGTATCCGACCCAAATCAAATTTAAAATTCTGTCTAATTTATTTTTACATCCTATAGTATTATTACTTTACATTAGTATCCAATTTCCAAAACATAAATAGTTTTTTACGTTAAAAAAAGGCTCAAAAAACAGTATGTCGGATCCGCCTCAAAAGTAGTGTATGTGTGATCTTAAACGACCGTAGTAGAGGAGGGTTAATCTACAATGTAATAAACCTCGTTATCAGCAATCTTGAGTCGTGTAAGCTCAAAAATATTCAATCTTGAATAGATAGAAATTAGCAGGTTTTGAAGCAAAATATTAGAAGATGGCATTTTGCATATCAGACAAATTGTTCTGTTTGTCAGACAATGTGTTTTGTCACATATAGATCAAAATAAAGGGAAATCACGTGGTGCAATGTCTGGTAAGTATGATAAGTGAAGGAGCCCTCAACAAATCATTACCTTTTTAAGTTTTCGCCTTCAGCAGTGTAATCTCCTATTATAATGTTACACAATCACTCCTTTTCTGCTACTCCACCCACTACATAAACTGATTCCCCTTTTTACTTATGACAAGCAAAGGCACTGTTATTGAGTTTGGTCCGATTATAGCGCTACTTAATCATACCTATAACGGTTCAGATTTTGGGCTTAAAGTTTGAGTTTGAGTCTAAACTTTTGAAATCGGTTAATGAAATACAAAAAAAAAGCAGTGGAAAATAGGGTTTTTTTAGCTCCTAAGTCTAAAGCGCTCTCAAGCGGCAATATTTGAACTTTGTCTTTGTCATTTATTTTCAAGAAAATACATTAAGAATAATTCTAGCCAAAGAAATCCGCAAAAGAATCGACAAATTTTTCCGTTTTCTATATCATTTCAGATTTTGGATCCTAATCTGTAATTGAGCCAATCTCCTTCGGAAGTCATTTAGGTCCCCTAGTTTATTATTTGATATTTTTTGTCTTAATATGTATTATATTCCTAAAAAGTTCTGAAACACTCTGTATTTTTTCATCATCATAGTAAATGAGATTGTGCCATTTTCTAAATTCAGATTTGAAACGCACTTGCAAAAGCTTTTTGTTAAACCTTTAATATTGGGGGTAGGGGGGAGGGTTCCAATGTGTCTTTATCATTGCAGTTCAAAACAATAGAACCCACTTTAGGAAGAACTCTAATGTCTTGCACGAGCGGATTCATTATGTCTTACATAAAACTCTAATTCCAAAACGTTTTGAAATAAATCGATAATCGTAAAAAATCGCATTAAATAGAACAGAAGGAAAAGTTCTCGAATTCTTCCACTTTTCATATTACGGAGCTTCCTAACGACTATTCCAAAGTCCGTAGAGAAAGGTCGTTTAAGTACGAGGAAATACTACTTTTATGGTGTCTGCGATATGCGTTCATATTAATTGAAGGACTGCTTTACTAGCTAGTTGAAAAATTCGCGTTTTTGATAAATTTTGTGCGTTGTTACTTATTATTCAATATTTTAAATCTTATTCTCTAATTTTAGTCACATGAAATGATTTCAACTTGTACAAAAATAGTGCAAAAACTAATTACGCAGATAGAAATGAATAAAATATTTATACAACAATAAGAATAGTAAACAACGTATATCACGCGCAACGCATATCAGTTTGCTAACTTTTGCTTGATTTACGCAATTTAATACAGCTATTTGGATTATGTTCTAGTTGACAACCGTAGAAGCATTGAAATACAAAGTTTTCGTGCTCATTAAGAATATAACATAACATATATCGTGCATTAAGAATATAACATAAAACTAAGATAATGGTTTTCAACCATTCGATACGCTTACTCCGTGAGTAAAAATCTGTGCACTTTAACTCCCAATCCCAAAAAGTATACAAAATTACACTTTTTAGTTAAAATTTAACTGTGGTTTAGGTATAGTAATGTCGTGTGATCCTAAATATTTCAATACCGGTTAATTACACCGCAAAAATAAACTGTTGTTTTTAGAATATAATACTAGCAGCAGAGGTTCCAGTTTAAAACTGTAAAATGCACAGTATTAAACTGTAAAATTAGCAACTTTACAGTCTAATGCTATAAACAGCAATTTTACAGTTTATTACCATAAAATTAGCTGTATTATACTGTAAAAGCAGCATTATAATCATGGCAGCTGAAGTTCCAGTTTAAAACTGAAAAATGCACAGTAATAAACTAAAATTAGCAGTTTTACAATGTATTACTGTAATATTAGCAACTTAACAGTTTATTACAGTAAAATTAGAAAGTTGACAGTTTATAACTATAAAATTAGCAATTTTTACATTTTGTTACTATAAAATTACTTGTATTTTACTGTAAAAACTACATCTATTTCTTTACAGTGTAGTTTGTGCATTGGTGCTGAAAGAACATGAGTAGGCATTTAAAGGAAGTACCATCCAGAACTTCACACAATTTATTTCAACTAAAAGTAGAAGTGTTTTTAAACAACAATTATTGAGTTATTGAAGCAACTTTAATGTCTAAAATGATTAACCGCTTAAAAAAAACCAGAGCTCTAGCTTATCATTTTCGAAGAAGCTTTCAAGTATTTTATGCCTTATTAATAAAAACTTTGCATTAAAATCTCGGTTAAAAAAGTTTTCTTGTTTTTAATTTAAAGTATAGTTTCAAAGGTAAATTTTAATTACTGCATACACATTTTAACAAAACGTCTTTGTTGCGGGTACGCGTAATAACTAACGAACAAGAAATGGGTTCAGAGGTTAAAAAATATTAAAACCTCCTGCACTAAAGTGTTCACGGCAACGAGAAACGCTTCACAATGTACTTACATTTCACAGAAAACTTTACACACTGTAAGCAAGCATACTCAGAAAAACAAGTTTTGGTAAATCAGAGAAAAAACGAGCCATTAAAACTCAACTATAATTCAACCGCGACGAGATGGCCGGTGTCAATCAAATGAGAAAACGAGTCCATTTCTTAAAATAGGTAGAATTTCTACCCATTCAAATTCCCCCATTAATTGGGAATCCCATTTATCAATTTTCATCTGCGTATCACCCCTTCCTAAAAATGGACAATCCTGAAAAAAGGAGGAGTCATAGGCCATCTCTGCGAAGTTGAATTATTAACAAAGTGATACTTGAAGCAGTAAGAAACCTTCCGTAAGCCAGGTTTAAGGCAGAAACATGCAATACACCACCAACTCGTTTATTCCATCCATGGACTGCAGTTTCGTGCTTATTATGCACTCATCAGCATGAAATAGGAATTAAACGAGCTGCTGATGAGTGCATAATAAGCACGAAACTTCAGTCTATGGATCGAATAAACGAGCTGGCGGTGTATTTCAAAGTGCTACTTGTTTCTTTCAAACAGACAAAATATTTTGATTATTTATCGGCAATAAGATATAATATAACTACTATCGATGTAAGGAAAGTAGAATTTTAAAATAATCTTCTAGATTGCGTTACTTTTACTCCATTTCTCTACATTGTTTGCATATTCATGTATCATTCGGTTCATCAGGCTTCTACTTCTGGAAAACGGCCGAGCTTCGATGAAAATACTATTTATTTATCTGATTAATGGTTTCCTGCAAAAAAACAAAAAATACCGCAATGATGAAATTCCTTCTTGTTTGAAAAAGGAAGAAAACGTTCCAAATATCTGAAATGAAATTATCGATTTTTTCAGAAAATTTTTACTCTTCATGAACGGTAAAGTATAAGCATTATGTTAAGATCAGTTTTTTTGGCAAAAATAGCAATCTATTTCATTATTACATTTACAATGTAGAATGAAAAATGCAAGGTAAATATTTTAAACCGAATTAAAGTAGTATTTACGTATTCATCCAAAAGTATAATAATATTTTGAAAATTTGAAGCGACGTAAGAAATAAAATGAAGGTGAACTAAACCGAGTATTTCAGAATTGCCATGACTGTTCATTACTATAGACATAACACATGTAAAACTATAAAATAAACATTACTTAAATTTTAAAACATGGTGTATTTTTTGTCTTCCTTTTATTTTCATTCTTGTAAACTTTTTGATTTTTTCTAACGTTGACTTTCTCACGCATAAAATATTGGTGCTTAGATTTTTAAAAAGAATGATTCACTAAAAGTTCAAATTATTTGATTAGAAAGAAAGAAATGTAATTTAAGCATAAGCATCTTCTGAGTTGAATTTTTCCATTTTCTATTTTTTACCAGAAAATTGAAAAAAAAGAAAACCCTTTGAATTTTACTAAAGGAAAACAAGAGAAATATATCTCACTTTCCTTTCAGACATCCCGTGAAACAAATCAAACGCAAGAATATTATCGAATTCCATTCAAAAAATGGAAAAACACAGCACCTATATAGATATTTCACGCCGAGGTACATTCCTTCCTTCCCAATGAAGCCAGGACACTGTCTGCAACGTCCCCTGAAATTGTCTTTACAGGAAGATGGTATCTCCTTTCGAAAATAATGGCGGAAACGACACCCTATTTTATCCCCGAAACATCCATCACAGGAACGGAAAATTCCCCACCGTGTTGATGCGACGAAAGTAGGTCATATTATTTCACTCTGGCGTGGCATTACTTTCTGGGGTTTTACTTTTTGAATACGCATTGGAATACGGAATGATATTGGTAATTTCTAAGTACTATATCATTTTTGTTGCAGTGGAATAGCACGTTTTTTTTCTGTTCTGGCGGTATGGAGTTTCCCCCTAACAGCCATTTTGAATTTTCTTCAAGTAGATTTTATTTTCGATGGTCAGTGGTTCTTTGCATTTGAAATTAAACTCGATTCCATTTTTTTAAATGTTCTTTATTATATATGGTTTTTCTTTGAGGTCAAGCTTCCTTATCGATGACAAAAGTGAAAATGAATAAAGACAATTATAAAGTAAATTTTTAATAACGAAAACTAATTATGGGTGAACTTGGGCAAGCATATAACTGTGGGAAAAGAATTTTGCAATATGATGAATTTCGAATATTTTAACACTTTTCAAGGCTTTTCTCAATACAAGTTAATTTACAAGTATTTTTAAACTTGTGTTGTGTACTTATTTAGATGCTGGTGAGATAAAAGTTTTCCCCAAACATAAATTTTGAAGAGTCAAAAATGTGATTTTCCTTTTAATGGTCCTTGTTTTAAAGCCAAAGTAGGTCATATATATATTTCACTAGTGTAGCATTACTTTCTGGGCTTTACTTTTTGAATATGCATTGGAATATGGAATTATATTGGAAATTTCTAAGTACTATATAATTCTTGTTGTAACAAAATATCACGCTCTTTTTTTTCTGTGCTTGTTATTCTTCAAATAACCATTTTGAGCTGTCTTCAGTGGGGCTTTATTTCCGATGGTCACTGGTTCTATGCAGTTGAAATTAAGTTCGATTCTATTTTGTTCATTACTTTTAGTATACTTGGTTTGTCTTGGCTTTGTTGGTTAGTTGGTGATCAAGTTTCTTAATCGATGCCACAGATAAAAATGAATAACAACAATAGTAACGTAAAGTGTTAATAAAGGTGACTAATTATTTCAGGAATAAGCTTGAGCTAGCATAGAACTGTGAGAAATGGATTGATATTGGAAATTTCCAAGTACTATAACATTCTTGTTGCAGTGAAATAGCACGTTTTATTTCTGCTCTAGTGGTATGGAGTTTTCCACTAACAACCATTTTGAATTGTCTTCAGTGGGATTTTATTTTCGATGGTCAGCGGTTCTTTGCAATTGAAATTAAACTCAATTCCATTTTTTTACATTGTTTTTATTATACTTGGTTTGTCTTAGAGGTCAAGCTTCTTAATCGATGACAAAAGTAAAAATGAATAATAACAATTATAAAGTAAATTTTTAATAACGAAAACTAGTTATTTAAAGGGTGAACTTGGGAAAGCATATAACTGTGGGAAAGGAATTTTGCAATAGCAAGAATATTGAAAATTTTCCTAGTTTTCAAGGTTTTCCTCAATATAAGTTAATTTACAAGTATTTTTAAACTTGTGTTATGTACTTGTTCAAATGCTAGTAAGATAACGCTTTCCCCAAACATAAATTTTGAAGAGTCGAAAATGTGATTTTCCTTTCAATTGTCCCTTCTTTTAAAGTCGAAGTAGGTCATATTATTTCACTGGTGTGGCATTACTTTCTGGGTCATTACTTTTTGCATATGCATTGGAATACGGAATAATATTACAAATTTCTAAGTACTATATCATTCTTGTTGCTGTGAAATAGCACGTTCTTTTTTTATCCTGTGCTTGTAGTATGAAGTTATTCATTCATATTGTAGTATGAAGTTATTCCGCAAATAATCAGTTTGAGTTGTTTTCATTAGGATTTTATTTTTGATGGTCAGTGGTTCTATGCAGTTGAAATTAAATTCGATTCTGTCTTTTTTTTTTTTTTGCTTTTGTTATACTTTGTTTGTCTTGACTTGGTTGGTTAGTTGGTGGTCAAGCTTCTTAATCGATGCCAAAAACAAAAATGAATAACAACAGTAGTAGAGCAAAGTGTTAATTAAGGTAACTAATTATTTCAGGAATAAGGTTGAGCTAGCATAGAACTGTGAGAAATGGACTTTTGCAAAATCACAAAATTTGAAAATAATCCTGGTTTTCAAGGCTTTCCTCAATACAACCTCAATACTACTTACTCTTCAACAGTTTAGTTTCAAAAATATCACAAGTATCGTAATACGAAGTTTTTATTTACCCCGTTTTTACCCTAACTGACCAGACTGATTTATTTATTCATTTGTTTGTTTTTGTAATTTTAAAACTCAATGTACAAATTTAGCTAATATTAAAAAATAAAAATAGTATTACTGTTTCCCGTTTTTTTGCATTTCAAATTAAAAAACTACATTGAGTAAAAGTCATTAAGATTCATACAATAACTAATATCTGCATCTTAACTGAGTTACACTAATTTTAATGTCCATGAATAATATAATAAAAGTTTTACCAGATCATCAAAACCCTTTGTATTTTGATTGAATGAAAAATAGATTAAAAATAACCATATTCGAGTAAAATTTAAAATATAAAAATTGCACAAAAAGAAAACTATCTATCAGGTTAAGGACAAATGCACTACTAGCGATATTGTGTTATTTGTCTGTTCATTCTCTTCATCGAGTTTATAAAAGAACTATTCGACTAACTATTCGATTCAAAGAAAGTTTAATTTTATTTATTATTTTTATTACTGTTTTCGCGAACGCTTCTCATAAATAAAACTTAACCTCCACGTAATTCCAACTAAACAAGCCGAAAAAAGGCATGTTTAGCTGGAATTACGTGGAAACAGTAGATACTACTAGAGTTTAGTGTTCCTGGAATATCTTTCGGTTTTAGTTTGTACAATAAATCTAAAAGAAAAAAATCGCGAGGTTGAAGTGGAGTAACAAATGGAACAAGCTGCAATAACTTTTGTTTCTGCTAATTTAAGCCATCTGTTAGTGGGTGTGAATGGTAGTTACAAGCAAAAGTAGAAATGTCTATGCTATATCTCTTGACATAAACTTGGAGATTCAAAGAAAAATTCAGAATTTGTATCATACATTTAATGCCGTCCTCATATTTTACGACTCTTGACTAATTGTAATGTATAGATGAACTTGGGATTTGAATTATTATTAGAATTCGTTATTTTAATAGTGCTTATAATTTATGTGCAAATTACTCATGCTTATAAGTTATGTAGATCGAAGCAATGGACCTACAACCGACGGATGATAGTAATATGTGAGGTGAAAACTAGCATCACTGATGATGGAGAGTTGCCACTGAATGAGACGAAGTACAGTTAAAGGGATAGATTAAATAGACGTTCTCCCGTTTCTCAAAACATAGAGATTCCAAGATTAAGCCATTTTAAATGGTACAGATAAACTATCGCAAAACCTGTCTTTTGATTTTATAAGTGCATTTATTTCTTTCCAAACTGTTTGCAGTTGCATGCTGCTGTAAATGCTCAATGTATATTTACGCAGTGGATTTTTTAAATACTTGTTTCGTTTTAATTGTATACCATGTATGATTTTTTCATGTCTTATCTAATTGCATAGATCAGGCAGATGTATGAAAGCTAATAATATGTTTACATTCCGAGACACAAAATGAAGAAGTACAGTCTAACCCTTTAACCTCCCCAATTGTTTATGCACTCACCGATTCAATTATAACAGAACTTTGTATAGAATCATTGTGTAAAATGCAATGCATTTGCAATGCCTGGTTATTAACGAAATGCTTAATGTGTAAATTTCTCTTCTTTGTTAATAAAAGCGTTCATGACACAGCTTTTTATCCAGGTGAATTTTTCATTAACTAGCAGTCAACTGGAACAATTTTGCTTTAGTTTAAGGTGATATGAGAACTTGAGCTAGGGACTTCAACAAAAAAAAAAAAAAAAAAACTACTAAAGATTTGCATTTTTAAGTGAAAAATGTATTGTTACAAAATAAAAATTGTGTCCTAACTGCGCAAAATGTATGTTCGAATGTGGGAGTTTCTGAAATTTCAAAAATATTTTTTCTGAAAGAGCATGCTTCAAAATATAGGAATTGAAATTTTTTTTTTTAGTTTTTGACACAGTTATATAGTTTTTATGAATTATTTTAACCGGTGCGCAGATGCTATTCCGAAAAAAAAAAACATCTGCGCATGACGTCAGTGGTGCACGTAAGCGCGAAATCTAATTGGTTGTAGTGAGATGACGAAGGTCGTGACGTCACCAATTCCTGCAATGATTGGACAACTCAGTTCAAGCAAAATGGTGTTAATATTAGAAAGAGAGCTGTTAGGTGTACCACTGACGTCACAAAAACCACGCCCGGTTTCAAGGTAGGGTATTTAAAAATAATAATAAAAAATAAACTGTTGGGAAAATTAAAGTATTTTCCGGGCCCATGTTATTTTTATGTATCATCCTATCAGTTTCAGTAACAAAAAGTAGTACTTTTGACTGAAGGAAACACGCCATTCGTATTTCAGCCGCAGAATTGCGTTTAGTTCCATTATGTCAATATTCGATTAAACAAGAACAAAAATTCCCTCAATATGATGACATTAATGAAACTAATGGTGCTGGAAAGGTTTATTTTTCCGTATTATTTAGAAAATAGGCAACGTAAATATAAACTTGAATAGAACTTACTACTTTTGACATCGTTAAACTGCTTACCATTACATTAATCGTTTTGCCTTTTTAAACTTTTGTTTTGTTTTAATCTTAGGCTTAATATGTGTAAAAATAATAGATAATATTAAATCAAACAATATATGTTTTCAGAAAAATCTTTTGGAGGATTTTTCTTTCCCGATTTATAAATTTTACAAAACTCTTAACTTGGCAAATCTATAAGAGCCGATTGCTTGTGTGATTTTAGTTTTTGGCAAATATTTTAAGCATAAAATCAAGGTATAGATAAAACAAAAGTTTAAATAAATTAAATTAAAAAAAAACTTAAATTAACTTATCGCAGATCTCTAGCTAATTTATTTTCAAAAAGTAATTTTTTGTTTAGTGAATGATTGAAACAGTTTGTAATGATAACCTAATATTTTTTCTTCATTTCATAAAATATAAAAAGCAGCAAAAGCTGATAAAATAAATGACATGATTTTTGCAAGCCTGCATGTTCAAATCACGATAAATCTCAAAAAAAAAGACATTTAAAACTATTTTTACTACGTAACAGAAAAACAAGCAAATAATTTTACTCCTTCAGTCGTATAAAACTGCACTTTATAAAAGAAAAGGGTTAAAACCAATTAGGGAGGCAAACAAAGGCAAGTGCGGGGAGAGGTGAATGATAAAAATTAAAGCTTAAGTAGAATTGGCGACTATTTAACGAGAAACGCCACTTATCGGAAAGAAATATTAGTGGCAGATGCTAGCAGGGCCTGATTACCCAAAAGACACGGGAAGCTTGAGCTTCCCCGAAAAATTTCCAGGGGGCCCAAAAATGACTGAAAACTTGTGATTTAAATTCTAGTTTCTGCTTTTAAATGCATATCTAAAGGTAATTTTAAACATTAGAACTGGTTCAATAAAAATTTTCTGGAAAGTTTTAAAAGTGAAGACACATTTCACAAATCATTAATTCCCCCACAAGCTATTCTTAAATGTGGGATTTGACCCAACTTTTTTACAACGTACTTTTATTATGTTTTATTAATTCTGTGAAATAAATCTAATTTAACATCAAATCATAGAATGGCAATGTGTATTATGTATGTAACTTCTACATATTAGTGAAGGAAGGGGACAGACTTTAATTTGAATTTTGCTTTGGCAGCTCTTAGAAATGATATGTACCCTTAGCAAGATTCGTTTTTGAATGTCTCATGAGTATAGAAATCCCCCCCCCCCTCACGCCTCCGTCTCAAAAAGCAGGGGGGCTCAAAATGAGACAGAGCTTTCTCTAACTTCACGGGTTAATCGGGCCCTGGATGCTAGTAAGGTGTAAGGCTGATACTAGTAGGGTCCATCACAGATGCCGATAAGTGAGGCCGATTAGGTCCTTAGGGGATACTAGTAAAGTCTATCGTAGATGCTGATAAGGTCCTTAGGGGATACTAGTAAGGTCTATCGCAGATGCTGATAAGGTCCTTAGGGGATACTAGTAAGGTCTATCGCAGATGCTGATAAGGTCCTTAGGGGATACTAGTAAGGTCTATCGCAGATGCTGATAAGGTCCTTAAGGGATACTAGTAAAGTCCATCGCAGATGCTGATGAGGTCCTTAGGGGATACTAGTATGATTCGTGAGAGGTGAGGACGCCCGTAATGTTTTAGAAATACTTCTAAAGAAAACCTCCGGCTTCCAAATCCGAACTTCGCGGTTATTCCCCTTTTGCCGCTTCATACACCGTAAATTATATTATCTGCATTATTAATGTATTGACTCTTTCCATAAATTACAATGATAACTACCACTTTTAGTGCAATACAGACTACTTTCTGCGATGACATGCCATAACTAAACTAATAAAATGATGTTAGTAATAAACAAATAAAAACAGTAATATTTTCGACGTATATTCTGAATAACTCATTAAATTTAATTTAATTTCGTTTATGGTTTGTTTCAAAATGCCTATAGTGTTAGAGAGTTAAAACTGCATCGGTTAATTTTGCTGATGATATGAAGTAATTAACTTAAGCTTGTAGGCAAATTCTGAACTTCGTAAAAGAGTACGTTTATAAGCATTGAATGAACATTTATGATTCAGAAAATTAAGTATGCAAGTCATTTGAATATAAATTTTATTCCTGTTAGAAATGCAAATTTATCGCATCATCGTAGCATTAAATGTTTAAGACCCTTTTCATAGTATGCTTATTTGTACTTACGGAAATAAATTCATTAAGTTATACTAGAATAATAGATTTGAAAATATCATAAGGCAAACATTTAATGTAAAATTACAGAATAAAAGTTTCTTTATTGGAGATCTGATTAAATTATTCATAAAACATAACCAACTTTACGAGTAATGCCTTTGTTTATTTTTCATTATTTCCTGCAATTACAAATATTTAAAACCATGTTACTAGTATAAAAAGTATTCTATTTTTACAAAATCTACTCCGATTCCAAAGAAATGAAAAATCAACTTTGAAAGGAGAATAAATTAAAATTCCGAAACACACACAAATTTAAAGTAAGGAAAAACTTTTCTTCAGTTTATTAAAATATCTTAAGTAGTTACATGCGGAAGAAAAACGCATTCTCAAGAAGTTGTGTTTATTTTTAGGTGCGTTTGATAGAGAAAGTTGCATACAACTACACTTTACTTTGGACTCATCAGTGCCAGAGGGAGAAAACAAGAAGTTCTGTCAAGAACTAAACGAGCCTACTTTCCCGTACATGGACATCGACATTCTAGAATCTGATCATTATTCTCTTAATTATCTGAGACTAAAAATTATGTCAAACATACCTTTTTAGCACTTAAAGCTGATTTCTAAAAGCAAAATATACCCCTCTCATCAGATGAAATAGACACATAAAAAGTAAATAAATGAATAAATTAAGTTTTGTCGCACTTTTTAGAGAATGTAACTGTTACAGTTCTTCCGTAGAAAAATTCCTCAATTGTTTTCAAAAAAAAAATTAAAAGTAAAAAGTACATCAACACACATTTTATCAAAGAAAGGAAAAAAAAACTTGTCCGTTGATAAAATGTCTCGAATTTCACTTTTAATCCGTTGCCAGTTGTTAAATATAAATAAAGAAAAAAATGCCCTTGTGAATGAAACATTTTTGTTACAAAAAAAAATCGTCTGCCAAAAAAAAAAATAATAATAGTAATAAATAAAATAACACAAATGAATAAATAAACAAAAAATCGTCTGCACAGTCAGTCATTTTTTTCTGAGCCTGCATTTCCGCCATGTTTGCGGAGTCGGAGTAGGAATCAGAGTCCTCACAGAAGATTATTCAGAAAAGTACTTTACAAACATTATTTATCAAAACCATTTTTTTACAAAGTTAGTTTGAAGGAAATCCGACTTTAAGTTCCAGGATCAACATTCAACTTAAATTCCCCGTAGGCGCTAATGTTAATTTTTTTTCTGAACGGTTCAATATTGAACGAAAAATGGTTCAAACCAAAAAGCGAAATAAGGGAATGAACCTCTCCGAGATCTTTCAAACAAAAAAAAGTTTATTCCATTCGGATGGTTCACTCAGAAGTTATTAGGTGGGGAAAGGTTGCTTGAACGGTTCAATGTTGAACGAAAAAATGTTCAAATTGAAAATTTAAATACTGTAATGAAGTATCCTTGCTGAGATCCTTCGAACAAAAAAAAAAGTTTATTTAAATCGGACTGTTCACTCAAAAGTTATTAGGGGTGACAGCTTGCTTGAGCGGTTCAATGTTGAACGAAAAATTGTTCAAATCGGAAATGTAAATACGGGAATGAAGTATCCTTGATAAGATCTTTCGAACAAAAAAAAGTTTGTTCAAATCGGACTGTTCACTCAAAAGTTAGCATCGCGGGAAAGGTTGCTTGAACGGTTCAAAGTTGAACCAAAATTGTTCAAATCGAAAAATCAAATATGGTAATGAAGTTGTACTCGCCGAGATCTTCCAACAAAAAAAAGTTTGTTCAAATCGGAATGTTCATTCAAAAGTTATTAGGGGTGAAAGGTTGCTTGAACGGTTCAATGTTGAACGAAAAATTGTTCAAATCGAAAATGTAGATACAGGAATGAAGTATCCTTGAAAAGATCTTTCGAACAAAAAAAAGTTTGTTCAAATCGGACTGTTAACTAAAAAGTTAGCATCGCGGGACAGGTTGTTTGAACGGCTCAAAGTTGAACCAAAAATTGTTCAAATCGAAAAATCAAATATGGGAATGAGCTGTACTCGCCGAGATCTTTCCAACAAAAAAAAGTTTGTCCAAATCGGAATATTCATTCAAAAGTTATTAGGGGGGACAGACAGACAGACCGACCGACAGACCGACCGACACACAAATTCCCCATCTCAATACCCTACTTTCAAATTTTTAATTTTTCGATATTCATTTTACCTTTTTATTTTTTTAACTTGGCGATATTTTTTGGACTTGGCGATATTTTTTTTAACTTGGCGATATTTTTTGGACTTGGCGATATTTTTTAGATGCATTAAGCCAATTTTAATACTTTTTTCGTCTTTCTTTTATTTTTAACGGGAAAGTAGGCTAAAAATGGACTTAAGAAAAACTTTTTTGTTAACAGTTTTATGCGCCACTCGTGAATCGTCCGACACAAAGGGGAAATTCGCATATCAAAGCGGTGGATATTTACAAAAATAACATGACATCTCATTTGTATTCAATATGTGCAGGGGATAAGAATTTAACCGAAATTGTCTTATTAAATATTATTTCGCAATGCGTAAACAACTGGATTTCACTAATTTGTACCCTTTTTTTAGCCTACTTTCCCGTTAAAATAAAAGAAAGACGAAAAAAGTATTAAAAGTAGCTTAATGCATCTAAAAATATCGCCAAGTCCAAAAAATATCGCCAAGTTAAAAAAATATCGCCAAGTCTGAAAAATATCGCCAAGTTAAAAAAATAAAAAGGTAAAATGAATATCGAAAAATTAAAAATTTGAAAGTAGGGTATTGAGATGGGGAATTTGTGCGTCGGTCGGTCGGTCGTCTGTCGGTCTGTCTGTCCCCCCCTAATAACTTTTGAATGAACATTCCGATTTGGACAAACTTTTTTTTGTTGGAAAGATCTCGGCGAGTACAGCTCATTCCCATATCTGATTTTTCGATTTGAACAATTTTTGGTTCAACTTTGAACCGTTCAAACAACCTGTCCCGCGATGCTAACTTTTGAATGAACAGTCCGATTTGAACAAACTTTTTTTTGTTCGAAAGATCTTTTCAAGGATACTTCATTCCCGTATCTACATTTTCGATTTGAACAATGTTTCGTTCAACATTGAACCGTTCAAACAAGCTGTCACCCCTAATAACTTTTGAATGAACAGTCCGATTTAAACAAACTTTTTTTTGTTCGAAGCATCTCGGCAAGGATACTTTATTACCGTATTTAAATTTTCAATTTGAACATTTTTGGTTCAACATTGAACCGTTCAGGCAACCTTTCCCCACCTAATAACTTTTGAGTGAACCGTCCGAATTGAATAAACTTTTTTTTGTTCGAAAGATCTCGGCGAGTACAGCTCATTCCCATATTTGATTTTTCGATTTGAACAATTTTTGGTTCAACTTTGAACCGTTCAAACAACCTATCCCGCGATGCTAACTTTTGAGTGAACAATCCGATTTGAACAAACTTTTTTTCGTTCGAAATATCTCATCAAGAATACTTCATTCCCGTATCTACATTTCCGATTTGAACAATTTTTCGTTCAACATTGAACCTTTTAAGCAACCTTTCCCCACCTAATAACTTTTGAGTGAACCGTCCGAATGGAATAAACTTTTTTTTGTTTGAAAGATCTCGGAGAGACTTTCCCATACATTCCCATATTTCGCTTTTTGATTCAAACCATTTTTCGTTCAATAGTGAACCGTTCAGAAAAAAAAAATTACATTAGCGTCTACGGGGAATTTAAGTTGAATGTTGATCCTGAACTTAAAGTCGGATTTCCTTCAAACTAACTTTGTAAGAAAATGGTTTTGATAAATAATGTTTGTAAAGTACTTTTCTAAGTAATCTTCTGTGAGGACTCTGATTCCGACTCCGACTCCGCGAACATGGCGGAAATGCAGGCTCAGAAAAAAAAATGACTGAACGTGCAGACGATTTTTTGTTTATTTATTCATGTGTTTTATTTATTATTATTATTATTATTTATTATTATTATTTTTTTTTTGCAGACGATTTTTTTTTGTAACAAAAATTTTTCATTCACGAGAACATTTTATTCTTTATTTATATTTAACAACTGGCAACGGATTAAAAGTGAAATTCCGGACATTTTATTAACGGACGATTTTTTTTCTTTTTCTTTTTTTTTCTTTCTTTGATAAAATGTGTTTTGATGATCTTTGTACTTTTATTTATTTATTTTTTTAATTATTATTATTATTATTATTATTATTTTTTGAAAACGATGGAGGATTTTTTCTACGGAGGAACTGTAACAGTTACACTCTTTAAAAGGTGTGACAAAACTTTATTTATTCGTTAATTACTTTTTACGTGTCTATTTCATCTGATGAGAGGGGCATATTTTGCTTTTCGAAATCAGCTCTAAGTGCTAAAAAGGTATGTTTGACATAATTTTCAGTCTCACATAATCAAGAGAATAATGATCAGATGCGAGAATGCCGATGTCGATGTACGGGAAAGTAAGCTCGTTTAGTTCTTGACAGAACTTCGTGTTTAATTATATGATTACATAAAATAGCGTCTTAAGGAAACGATTTTTCTTTCCATTATTAAATAATATATTTTTCAAACTGGTGTGTTTATACAAATCACAAAATTTTGTGTGATATTTTGTCCAAAAAATAAAGTTAAGTATAGGAAAGTAATCTATGTATTTATTTATTAACTTTAAATTCTGCATTTTAAATTCAGAACTTTTAATTCCCGAAGAAAATAGACGTAAAGGACAAATTTGCAGTTTGTGAGTAACGGTTTGTTTCGCTTAATTTTAACAACCGGAAAAAAACCTGACAACTTTGTTTTTAATTTAAAAAAAAAGGTTTAGATTTAAGGAAATGCTTTATTTTTGCTAAAATGCTACCCAGATAGATTTCCTTCGCTCAAATCTTATACATTTGTTTCTTGTTTGTTTGGAACACTGACACATGAAAGACAGCCTACAAACAAAGCCGTTTCCGATAAGTGGCCCAAGAGCTTTGGTTAACACATTCAATACTTTTGGAAGAAATCCAAATCGAGCATTTTCAGACTTTTCTTTAGAAGAAAGCTTTATTTTTATCCTGAGATTTTATAAAGATAACTGTGAAATCCATTGCATTGATATTCACTCCCAGAACTTTATTTACAGCAAAAAATGATTTTGTTTTTGGAGAATATAGTTAGGATTTCTATAAAGCTATTTTGTAGAAATCCAATGCACTATGGTACAGATTTTCACTTTAATATGCATACTTGTACTGTACAGCATTGTAACAGTTGCATTTCCATTGTAGTTTATTTTAGTCATGACAAACGTTTTACTCAACTCTATATCAGTTTTTGATGCATTTGCTATGAAACAAATAGCAAGTACATCAAAATCATTCGTAATATTTTACGAATATTGAATTATAGACGTTATACATAAATAGAAATCATGTTATAAAGAGCAGTAAGTATAAAAAAATAATTGCAATGTCGATTAATTTAAAATGAAAATTTTCTTCTCGTGTAGGGAATATAGGTGAATAAAAACTAATTGCAAAATAGGTGAATAAAAACTTTTCTCTCATTGTTTATTTTAATCATTACAAAAAACGCATGTGAACTTAATATTATTTTTTATGAAAGCTAGTAATAATCGTAGTACTAACTGAAATTCTAAACTTAACTACTGGCCACCATATGTTTTAAATTTTTTTTTTTTTTTTGCTATACGCAAACAAATAGTTGAGTTCGATATCAGCTCGCGACAATATTTGATTGAAGTTCAGGCAACGGAAAGATTTTTATGATACATGATAAATTCAATTTCTTATATAAATATTTATTCCACATTTCAAATTTCGGGTGAAAAATTGGAACTGATATTGAAATATTTAAATCGATATTAAATTTCATAAAGCTCATAGGAATGCCTTACTGCATATGAATGTAAACCCTGCTCTACATTAGCCACTCATGTTTGTTTTAAATATTTATTTTTATTTGTTGAGAATACAAAACTTTAGGTTTATATTTTAAACTCATCTAAAAACTGATTCTTATTTTTTTTCTTCAAATTTTCTTACGCATCAGTACGTAGGTAACAAAGAAATTAGTTACCATGCAAATTTAGCATCATTTTCCGTTCATCTTTTCATATTATAAATTACTTTTATCACATTATAAATTACTCTTTCATATTATGTTGTTGTTTTTCTTCTAAATAATTTCCTAAACTAAAATTTCAGAGAACACATTATTATGCATTTGATAACGAGATTTCCCGTGCATACATGCAAAACTTTTGTAAATATTTGCTATAATTTTTGTAAGCTAGTTATTTTAATACTGCTCCGAGATAAACAATTTCGCTTTCCGAAAAATTGAGCACATACAATGAGGAATTATAATTTTAAATTCAAAATAGCTGTATTTTGGAATATTTTTGCAATTTTTTTCAATTAAAATTTAGTGCAGTAAAACCTCATTAATCTGAAGTAATCGGGTCGTCCTAATTTATGAAAATAATACTTATACGCGAAATATCAACAAACATTTAAATTGAAGTTGCTTGAAAACTAGACAACTCTTTCGACAAAAAATATGCCTTGAAACCTTAATGGCACAAAAAGTTGATTGGATAAGACAAAAAACGCAGTGAGAACGAGTATCACTTTCTGTATGATTACAAATAATATTTTGGCTTACAAATTTATCAATTGCGAGGGCATCAATTTATAACGCAAAACAATTCCAAGTTAAGGAGCGCCCGCGCAATTTGTTCAAACAGCAACCAAAAGTTTTCTAAAAGCACTTCTTCGTGAGAGCGTAAGAGTTACAAAGGGATAATGCCTGGTCCCATATTTTCGATTGTAACAAATAATTACGGTGAAATTGCCTCTGACTCGTTATTTATTTACTTCTACATTGAAGTACCGTAAAATGGGGTGTATAGGAACAGCGGGGTCAATCGGAACAAAACTTCCCAACCGTACAAAGAAATTCTTCATAAATATACTATTGGGTATTTTTCGCCATTAATTTTTTTTTAGAAAGGTAAGATCATAGGAAGTAGGAAAAAATTACTTTTGTCAATCTGGCAACGTTACTGGCTTATAAGGAGGGCTGCACGTGGAATGCTAGAAAACATCACGTTTTCATAGACTGCAAAACTTCATATGTAAGTACAAACCTTCTTATAATTTAAACCTAAGAGTGGTATGTTTCAATTATGCATGTATCTGAACAACTGAATACCACATTAGAATTTACATTTTTTAAAAATTGTGTCATAAAAATGAAGAATTCTGAAAAATGACATAGGAAAAAAATTGCGGGGTGTATCGGAACACTTGGTTCTGTTGTTCCAATTCAAACTTATTTAAAGGAAACTGTTTGAAAAATCAAGATTCTAACCCCAATTTCTCTAGTCAAGACAAGAACAAGGATTTATTACTGTTTATCTCTTCTCGTGAGCAACTAGATCTTAGAATGACAGAAAGTTGCAGATTTAAAAAGATTTTTGCTCCAGGAGACTTCTTTTTACCTAAAATACATGGGGGAAAGTCATACAGACTTTATGTAGCAAAAGTCCAGCACACAGACAGTGATGAATAAGTGGGAAAATCTTACAGGACAATCCCCAAAACCCAGAGATTTCAAGAAACTAAAGAAAAGGCAGCGTTCATCCCAGAAGATGTTATGAAAAAACTTAAGTCAAGCCACAACTGCTAGTTTTAAGGCCAAGTACATATTTGTGGACGATATGAGTGACTTCAATTTATGTTACAGCTTTGTATTTTAATTCAAAAGCATTTCCTTTCATTAGTGAAAAATTATTTTTAATTCTGACAAATTATAAACGTTTACTGGTATAGAAAATAAACTTTCATTTGACAGTAACTATCTGTTCTTATTCTCCCCATCAATATTACTCATGTTTGTGAGACCTATTACAGGTTAAATTGAAAAAAATAAAAATTTTAACATGTGTTCCGATTGACCCCTATCAGCGGGGTGATTCGGAACACCCCTAAATTCCTATATATATAAATAATAACTGTTCGAAATGTTTTGTCTTTGCTTGGAATATCAAAAGCAAAGCAAGACCGAAATTTTTACCCCAAAAATCAAATTAAATAAAAATCTTTTAACTACTTTTTTTACAATTAAAGCAGAAATGTGTTCCGATTCACCCCTTTTTACGGTACATCATCATTTCGTGATTTACATTCATTTCCAACTCGTTAATAATATATCTTAGAAATATTTGCTTGACGATAAGTCCCAAAATATGTGTTTACAGTTACTCTTTTATTTTCTTAAACCATTATTTTTGGAACTGACCATTGTGAAAAAAAAGAAGGAAAAAGCCATGACCTACATTAAGCAGACACTACAACGGATTAATACACGTATAGCACGCATGGCTTCAAAAACATAACTACATTAGGGGTGCGACATCGAAGGCAAAATATCGATGTTTCAGGACGTTGATGTTGGAAAAAAAGAACATCGATGCTATTGATACATCGACCAAAAAACATCGATGTTTTCAAACATCGATGTTTTCAAACATCGATGTTTCAAAACATCGATTTTTTTACTGCTTACACATTTGAAAGTACAGTTCTTCAGTTACTTCTCATTACAAGCGCCTCTTTATATCACTCAATTAGATTATATCTTTTGTCTCCTGGAAAAACATCAACCATACAAGATATTGATGACAATTAGGAAAACTTTTTTCAGTGAGATATATACTGCAACTGTTGATTAGCCGTATAACTTTTTCTTCGCATATTTTTATAAAACTGTTTTTTGCTGAAATGTAAAACATCATCAGAAAAAATCAAATGCAAAACAACGATGTTTAAAAATTATTGCCAGTAAATCATCGTTAGTCATGAAAAAAAAAAATTCTTTTCAATTTGGAAGACATTGAAACTAGTGGTTGAAGAAAGAAAAATCTTTTTTATTGCATAATTTTTATTGTTTTTTGCTGAAATGTAAACAGTACATAGAAATAAGAAAAAAAACATTGAACGCAAAACAACGATCATTAAAAAAATAAAAAATAATAAAAAAAAAACAGCGAAAGCAAATTAGAGATATTTCAGAAACATTGAGAGCAAAACATCTATTAATCAGAGAATGTTTTTTCTAATGAGGTGAATATTGCAACTTCTGATTTATGATGAAAATTTTTTAATGGGTATGCTTATCATATATTTTTCTTTGGCTTCCTTAGCTGAAATATAATACATCGACATCGAGCCCAAAACATCGATGTTATAAAAACATCGACCCTAAAACATCGATGGTATAAACATCGATGTTCTTACAAAAACATCGACATCGATGTCGCAGCCCTACTACATACAGGACTTAAAAAACTGTATTCTGCGAAATTCTTATACTGCTTTCTATTTTAAGAATGAAATAGGATACAGTTAATTAGTAACATTTAGTAAACTTCAGTTTTGTCTAAAAATTAAAAGATTTCTGAAGATTGAGACATCAAGAAAAGGTGTAGCTTTACCACCGCTATAAATAGCTGCATTCCTCAATTATTTTCATTTAATTATCTGATTCTGATAAAGTGGGTGTGATCGCTTTCGAATTAGAAATCTAAGCTTTTAATTGCCAGAGAAATGGATCGAAAAAATAAATATCTCAGTGACTACTAAGAATAGGCTCCTCTTAACATTCCTCGACCCTTCGAGAAATGGAGTTTGGGTTCCCAGAACTCCTTAAATTAGTTCGATTTGAAGTTTGATTCTTGATTATGTGGTCCCTATGCCTCTCTGGAAACCGTAACACCTCTAATTAAGATTTTAATTAAATAGCATTTTGAGACGCTCTGCTAAAGATGTGTATTAATTTGTTCGATATTAAACGCATTTTTGATTCAGCCCTATTCATTATGCACGAAATTTGATTTGCAATTTTGAACTTGTCAAGAAAGACTACAGACTAATTATCTAGTTATTGAAGATTGATTTGCGAAACAGTTAACATTAAAAGATTAATTTTTAATCAACTTTTTAATTCATGTGGAACGACGCAGTAAAATCTAGTTTAATCGGCAATGGGGTGGTTTCCTTCAGTCAAAAGTACTACTTTTTGTTTTTACTGAAACTGATAGAATGATATAAAAAAATAATATGGGCCCGGAAAATACTTTAATTTTCCCAACAGTTTATTTTTTATTAATTTTTTTTAAATACCCTATCTTGAAAACGGGACGTGGTTTTTGTGACGTCAGTTGTGCACCTACCAGCTCTCTTTCCAATAATAACACCATTTTGCTTGACTTGAGTTGTCCAATTGCAGGAATCGGTGACGTCACGACCTTCATCATCTCACTACAACCAATTAGATTTCGCGCTTACGTGCACCACTGACGTCATGCGCAGATGTTTTTTTTTCGGAATAGCATCTGCGCACCGGTTAAAATAATTCATAAAAAATATATAACTGCGTCAAAAAATAAAAAAAATGGTCAATTCCTATGTTTTGAAGCATGTTCTTTCAGAAAAAAATACTTTTGAAATTTCGGAAACTCCCCCATTTATTTTTATATTTTATTGTAGTACCAAAAATTGTATACTGTGAATTTATTTTAACAAGTAATTACGATTATCAAAGGGTGAAATAAGTGATTGAAACACTTTTGTGAGCAACTTAAAAGTACACATTTATTTCACAAGATCGTTAAAGGGATTGATCAATCATAACTTAATGTTAAAAATAAAAACACAGTGTAACTCTACTTTTTTCTTTTGCATTTCTAGTTTCGTTGAAAATATTTCATGTTGCAAAAAAAAAAAAAAAAAAACTTGTATTCAGAAATTATTCCAAAAAAGTTATAATGCAGCAATTGCTGATGGTTGCATTAAGTCTTCATCCATCCTGAAGTAATTTGAGTCCAACAAGAAATCACAAAAAAGAAAGAAAAGGTCAGAATCTGTATTAATCCGACACTATAAAAACGAAACAGAACTCCGCAAGCCTTAAAAAATACGAAACTGCTGTTCAATTTTCATCAAAAAAGAACTGTGTTCTGCGAAATTCTGCATTTATTTATGCTTTCAAAATTACTAATGCTCATGTGTTTTTAGTGTTTTTTCACCTTTTCTATGGGGCTGCGTAAGAAACCTTAATCTTTTTCAGACCCAGTGCAATTCCCGATATGGCATCCAGTCTTTCATGTGTCATCATTGTTGCACGTACGTCAGCGTCATACACTGTAAAAAAATGAATATTGCTTTTAGAGTATAATACAGCTAATTTTATAGCAATAAACTAAAAATTGCTCGTTTTACAGTAATAAACTGCAACATTTCTAATTTTACAGTTTATTACAGTGCATTTTACAGTTTTAAACTGGAACCTCTGCTGCCAGTATTATACTGTAAAAACAACATTTTTGCAGTGTAGCTTTTATGCTTCCATCAGATACAAAAGTGGATATAGAAATGTCTCAAGGAGGGGCGATTGTTTTTATTACGCATCCTTTACTACACATCGTGGTTTGCAAATGCTGACCTCATATGTTTTGGACTTCAATTGCGAAAGGGAGGGACTTCAATTGCGAAACTCATCTTGAAAAGAGCCCTAAATCTCCCTTCTGCTAGCATCAAAGATCGTCTGAAATTTGCCTTTTTTGAACTTCAATGTTGAAAATTTACCAGTGGCGAGTCATTCAAGGAAGGGACGATCGCTCCAATCGCCCCTCCCTTGTATCCGCCCCTGATCAGATGTGAGTACTTGGCCTCTATTCGATGCGAAGTTACACTAAAGATGTATTTTAGCCGAAGGCAATTGAAGCAAAACGAATGCCCGTATGGGATATTTCACATGCCGTATAATCATACTGCACATGGATGCTGACAATTTTTTGCATCTCAAAAATTCACTGACTGGCCACCGCAGGTCAGAAGGAGGGAGGATCCAACGCCTTACCACCATGTCACACAGCCGACTATATCTGAAATGTAAAAACAACGTTGATTTTTCTCCCAGATATACTTAATTTTAAATCAACATATTTAAAGCTGTCGTATAATTGCCGACATTAAAATTGTTAACTCAGAAGAGTTGAACCAGTTGACAGCAATGCTCGTCAACTCTTAGTTACCCGACCGATGATTTCAAGGGTAAACACAATCCAAGAAAATAATGCGCAGTTTAAGGAGAAGATTCGAAACAAAGAAGAGATTGATAGAGTCCGAATTGGTTGAGAATAATAAATACCAAAGGCTATTATTTCATTTTCAGAAAATGGTTTGAAAGGTGTATTTTTACAGAAAACAAACCAACTATATTGGTTCATTTCAATGCATATTTAAATCGTTCGATGAGATAATTGATTAAAGACGTAATCTCTAGTAATTTTCTGATAACATTATTTTCTAAAATGAAACCATTAACAATGTGTTACTTGTAATGAGAGCGCTTGAAAAGCTTAGTTGCCAAAATTTCTATGAGTAATGAAAATAGTTGCAACAAAAAGATTATTAAGAGCGAACATCAATAGCTTTGTGAGTGATGAACAAGCTTCGGAAAGATCTTCGAATGAGGATATTTAGTTATTAAGCAGATACTGTTATGAAACATTATGTCCTAGGCTGATAATGGTGCGAGTTTCAGTTTCATTAAAAGGATAAATTTAGCCTAATTTCTCTCATTAGTGATACTTACAACAACATTTGAACCATAAAAGAAAGAGGTAATGGTATTTGTTTCAAATGAGGCAATTGCAGTAAGACAACTGATAGATTCTTCTTCTTATTAGATAAGCTGTATTTCAAACCGGAGAACGTAAAATATTTAATATCTTGTATATTGCATATGGGCTACGGCAATAGTTTTGCTACTACGAATCTAGGCTAAGCTCATTAACTGAAAGCTCTTGACAAAAATGGATAAATGTGAAGTAATTATTTAATTTATACTCATGTTTTTGAAAATTGCAACACTATGAAGGAATCGTCAAAATTGAATGAAATTTAATACACATCTGAGTGATAATGGTACAAATAAATGATTAAACTTTGAAAGCCAACAAACAATAAAAAAGATATTGAAATCAGTATTTTGTGTAGCCACCACGCGCTGCAATAAGTGCTGCTACGCGACGTGGCATGGAGTCAAACAAATTTTTAATGTCTGCCTGATCAAGAGCATTCCATACTGTTTGTATGCGTACCCAAAGTTCGTCTGTAGAAGCAACAGGACGAGGATCACGAACGAGACGCCGACCAACGAAATCCCAGACATGTTCAATCGGCGACATATCCGGGGAATACGCTGGCCAGGGAAGAAGCTGCACCTGCTGCGATGCAAGGAAGGATTGAACAGTCCTAGCGACATGAGGGCGGGCATTATCCTGCTGAAATACAGCGCCAGGCAAGCCTTGAAGGAAGGGGACAGCTTGGGGCTGTAGAACTTCACTGATGTACCGGTTGCTGTTCAGGTTACCCACAATTCGTAGCAATTGAGATCGTCCGTGATATGATATGGCACCCCAGACCATGACTCCAGGTGTTCGTCCACTGTGACGTTCGATAATGCACTCTGGAAGGTGGCGTTCACCGGCATAGCGTCGGACGCGAATGCGGCCATCATGGTGCCACAAATTAAAGCGGGATTCGTCAGAAAACACAACATACTGCCAATCAGCACGCCAGTCCTTATGCTGATTGGCCCATTGTAGCCGCAGGCGGCGATGGTTTAGCGTGAGCGGGATCCTGTATAAAGGAGTCCTTGCGCGCAGTCCACGCTGCAGCAGACGTCTACGAATTGATGAAGCACACATTGAAACACCTGTAGCTGTTGACCACTGTGCTGCCAGTTGTCTAGAAGAAGCTGTACGGTCCGTCAGCACCATGCGGATCAGGTGTCTATCATCGCGCGCTGACGTCACATTTCGGGGTCCACTCCCGGATTTCCGAGTTGTCCGACACTCGTCCGTCCACTGCTTCCAAACACGCATCACTGTGCTGCTGTTACGCTGCACACGAGCGGCTACTTCACGATAAGACAATCCAGCTTCACGAAGGCCGATGATCCTCCCCGTTCAAACTCCGTAAGTTGTTGAAACCTCGCTCTTTTTCGTCGAAGAGGCATAAGCAACGTCTGATCTAACGTTTATCACAAGCAGATAACCACCTATAACCATACACGCCTTGCTGCAGCCGTCTATTTATTCGGATAAATCCGGCGTTCAGAGGGCGCTGCTCAGCGTACGCATGCTCTACGCGTCTAAAATTCTAATCATTTGCATATCATACCCTACTTTGCATTTGCTGAAAATTTCAGCCCATTCGCGTAAGTCCTTCATGATGTTGCAATTTTCATAAACATGAGATTACTTTTTGGACATATCTTTTTATCGAAATTACGTCGCTCTAGCCAAAAAAAATCGGTTGCCGATGTTTAATAGTATGCTGTCAGAGTTTTATGCACTGTAATAATTTTCAGCCATGTTAAAAGGAAAAAAAAATTATTAAAAAAATGTAAAAAGAAGTTGGCACCTTTTAATATTTTTTATTATTATTTTTATTTATTTATTTATTTTTATTAATTCATTTATTTATTTTTTTTTTTTTTTTGCCTTTATACCATCATATAATTTTAAAATATCTCATTAGTCTGAAGTAATTTATTTTGAAACAAAGACAAAATCACTATAGAAAACGTTTTCTTCTAAACTCTTAATATATTAGAATAATATTTTCCTATCTAGAAGGTTTAAGAGTACTAGAAGGCTTCAGATACTAGAGAGTCGATTTTGGTACACGGAAAAGTAGGCTTGTTTGATTCTGGATCAAAGTTCGTGTTTCAAAAAAGACGAGAAAAACAGGGAAGGGCACTGAATATGAAAATTCAGTGCGAAGGTACGCTGATAATCTTTACGAGTCTTTTAAACACATATTGAACACGGACTATTGTCCTCTTTTATAGAAAACTTTCGAAGCACAGTTTGTGGAACACCTTTTCAAAACATTTCTGAAAAACTGACACTTTTTAAAACGCTTATTGGCTCAGCCTTTTAAGGAACGCATTTGAGAACATTATTTAAATACTTCCGCACCTCCCACATTTTAGAACACTTTTCAGTACTCTTTTCGTGACACTTTTTTGCAGCACTTATGGAACGCTTTAATTATGCCACTATTTTTTTTAGTAAATTTTACAAAAATCTCGCTAACGAGCTGTCAATAAGTAATCTTCGATCTGGAAAAGCCATCATTCCGGGCGGTTTCACGACATTAACCGACAAATAAATCTAATAGTGTCATTCGAGAAATGCTATTTACTGGTAGTGAACGAAAGTTGTTGAAATTATATTTGTACATGTACATAAGAAATGCTTTCTCAGTGTATTCTGAAATGTAGTCCGAAATTAAATTTAACAAACATCTTAGGGGGACTCATTCAGAACAAATTCGGAGCACGTTTCCATGCACTTTCTTTTTTCACGGAGCGCATTTAGAACATATTCAGACTGGAACCCTTTTTCTAAATCAGTACTCTAAACATGTTTCCAAAGTGTACTGAAAAAATTACAGTGTCATTTTTATTTAATAACTAATATGTTACGAGAAAAATTTTGTTCATCATTGAATGCTCAAATTAGGTTGAACTGTTCCAATCATGAAGCACTGGTTAAACTCTATAATGAAAGATTGATCATAGTATTCGCTAATAGAAGTGGGGTGCCACTTTTTCTGATAAAAAAAGCAATTAGACCTGTCGAATTAAAGCTGAAACTATTTGCGCGTAAACTAAAAAAAAATTCAAGAATATGATCAATAAAAGTTTAATTGCCAGGTCCGTTATTACGAATTTTTCCAAGGGGGGGGGGGTAATGGGTAATATAAATTACACCAAAAAGCAACATAAAAACGCACAGCCACTTATATGTAAATACATTGACTTTACATAGTTAAAGGGAGGCGATTGACCCCCCCCCCCCCTCCCCAGATCACATGTCAATTGCATGGGATTAATTCTTGATGATGACAGCAACTTACATTTTATAGGCTTAATTTTGAAAATAGAAAAGGAAACGAAATTTAATCATTAGTTACACCAGTACTTGAAGCACTTAGCTATTTACAAGCGGAACAGGGCCCTAATACGAAATTATTTCTTCTTTTTCTCTATTTTATATTAAAATACTTAGGAAAATCTTGTCTGTTATTTTGTTACTGGTGTGGAACATGACAAGAAACGATATCTAATTGCTTTTGAGACACACATAAAACTTTTCGTCAAAGTAACAACAGTTTCACGGAAAAGGAAAGAATCTTTACTAATATAGAAAGAGCAGAAAATTAAATAGAAGAAATATAAGTGGAACTTCGTACTTCGCTAAAAGTGGCGAGAATTTCTCAAGTTTCAATGTTGGAGATAAAAATGTCAATTGTAAAAGAACAAAAAGTGCGTGTATAAAGAAAAGGGTTTACTTAAATAGTGTGTACCGAAGCACTTTTGATTACTAATATTTGCGCAGAAAACGTGGAACAAACGTGTGAACTATTATTTTATTTAAAATAAAAAACAGTTCTAAAAAAACTTAAGACACATCCAAAATTCAATTAATACATTTAAAATATTTTAAACAAGAGTTGCCCATATTGTATTAAAAAACACTTCGTTTCACTCACTTTACTTTCAGATTCTTCACATATACTTAAGATATTACTTACATAAACAGCTTTTAAAATAGAAAGAAAAAAATACAGATGTGAAAACAAAAATCGCCCTTATTTAATACATGTTACTGAAACTAGTTCTAAATCAGAATAATCTTCTGTAGGTAACTAGTTGTTTTGAACGAAAAAAATGTTATAGACAGTTGGAATTGCTTATCCCCAAATTGGCGATAAATTTAAAGGTTTTGCTTAAGAGATACCTATATTTACCTAAAGTCACAAATTTAAAACAAAATCCTCTGAGGTGCATACCTCCGGGTTTTTTATACCAAATATACCAGAGAGAACTCGTAAATGTTCTTAACTTATGCAAAATCTTTTACTTAGCCTTACTTCAAATCTAAATGCAGATAAATTTATAACTTGTCACTATTGGCTTCTTTTCGGCAAAAATAAGTATTCCAGGAACAAATTAAAACTTTTTCCACTAAAAAACTGAGATGTTAAAATATTCATTACGCTAAGAGTATAGATTGAAAGTTCTGTTTACCTATGCTTGGCAAATTTATTTTTACTTGACATATTTCAGCCACAAATATGATTACATCTCCACGATTACGCTCTTTAATTAAATATCGATTGATAATTCCTTTTCCCTAAATTAGAACGGAAAGGAATCGCAAGAATTTTCACATCTTCCGCCGGAATGTGTGTTTTCGGTTAATTTTTAATTTCGGTCAAGAAGTCTTAAATAAGCTAAGTAAGAGCAATATTTTCCTTGCTTGCTTTGTTATGAACGGAAATTTAATTCCAATACTATATTATCTCCGAGGCCTTAGCTATTTTAAGGGTAGGCGGAATGTTCGTTGTGTATGGAAATAGAGACAGAAATTTTAAAATATTCATATTTCGATCATGGTGTAACCGCATTTTATAAAGTTAATTACTTTACTTTGGGTCATAATTGCTCTGATATACATACATTATAAGTTCATTAATTTAAATTAAAAATCAGAAGCGAAGTTACATTATTTCGGGACTAGAAACTTAAATGGTGACTTCCGCCATAATAAAATTTTCATATGGGAAAAATGGCGTGATTTTCAAAGTTTAATCCCAAAAATAAATAAATAAAAGTATAAAATAAAGTCCCTTCTGACTAGCTCAATACCCATTTTTTTAGCGGGTGGGGTGGGGGGCGTAGGAAGGAGCATAACAGTTTCGTAGTATACTATATTTTGATGGCTTAAACGAAATCAAAAGAAAGAACTAATGCTAGATTTAAGACAAAGACTCTTTAATTTGGTACAACATATAGTTTTAGTAATACTAACGAAAAGTAAAGCAATTATTGAACTATAGACACTCGAGGATATTGGGTATAGTTAATACACTTTTTACATTATGATTTTTCTAGCTATTGTTACTAAAAGTACTTGTCAAATTAAATTTCATGCATAATAGTACTTTTTTTAGTGTGTTCACTGGTACTTTTATGCACCAAATTTCTTCGTCCGCAAACGTGATGAAAAATTTCAAAACCAACGAACAATGCAAACACGCTGTTCAAAGTTATGAGCAGCCCTTTTTTCAAAACAAAATTATAAGCTTAATGGATAGAAAGACAGCTGACAAAAGCTTTTTTCATCGGATTTTTGTTAACACAACGTTATGTACTGTTCTTAATTTTTTACATACGAATAAACATTTTATCTGTATTTCTAAATGCATTCAGAATGCCAGATTTTTTTTTTAATACATTAGTAGACAAATTAGTGTTTCTTTATAATCATTTGTAAACCTTGATTCCTTCAAAACTTGTTTGAGCAAGCTGTGCATAGAAACGAGAAAAAAAGCGAAAACATTTGTTCTCGTCCTTCTTATTTCCGTCGTCAATATTTATCGGATAAGCGTTCACGTATTGTTGCTCAGTTATTGGATCCTGCATTCAGTGTCAATATCCGGTGCTATGTTCTGCACAATACAATAATAAATGTTTTTACGTTCATATGATCAGATACGGAATTTCTTAGATATTTGTCCTGGTAAGTCCAAATATTTATTTGTAGAGCTGATTCATAAAGTCAAATATAGCAATACATTTCTTTTTGCCTGTAAATCGAACGTTTTGTTTTGTGTAAATTTAAACAATAGATCAAACTTATTTCTGTAATATTACCTGATCATTAGGTTTTGAGTTGTATTTGAATTCTGTAGTAATTTACAAATTAGTTCAATGATTCCACCTCCCACCCACCTATTGCTGTTTTTTTTTTCTTTTCGGCAACATCAAGCAGTAGATTGCTTACTCGATAGGTATTATATCCTTTAATTCATAAATTTCATTATCATTTAACATTTATGTAATAAAGCTTTTAGGATTTCAAAGTTTTTTAAGCTAAGCATATAAAATTTCATCCCTTTCGTTGTCGACACTTTTCCTTGTCTGTTTAAGTCATTAATTTCATACAATAGAGGAAAAATATTGTTCTACTCTAAATACTTAATTTCTCTTTAGTAATATGTTGGTTATCATAATTTGGGAAAAAGTAATAAAAATGATAATTTATTAAAAACGATACCTTTAGACATCAATAGAAATGACCCACAGTATACAACTCATAGTAACTTTTCTAACAGCATAAAAAGAAATTGACAATTAGGGTGTCTCAAAAATTGGCATGCGTATTCAATACAATAATTACAAAAAAAAAGTAACATCAATAGGGAGTGTGATTCCTTCAAAAGTAATCTATATACATAAAAGACAACTTTTGAAAACGTATGTCCGGGGTAATCTTCCAAACTACTGAACCGATTTTAACCATTTTTTCACCGTAGATAGCTACAGTAACAGGGACCAGGATAAGCTATAATTTATTTCTAAAAAGCTTAGTTTTAAAAAGTTATTATGGAAAACAGTTAATTTTATGTCATTTCCACATTAAATGATTAAATTTTCAACTCATTGTTGCAAAAATTTGGTGCCATGCAGCAACAATATTGATTGTAATCATATTGAAAAATTTGAACCAAGGCTTCGCTGGAGTAAGTATGGAATTTATCGCCTTCTAAGGATTTTTATATTTATCTGAGCCAACAATCGCTAACGGGTGATATAAAAAAAACTGATTTTGGCAATAGTTAGAGAATAGAAAGTGTTTATAGTCAAAAAAATTTCTAAGTTAGGTACATAAGATGTTTTTACCTCACCAATGTTGTCACGAGGATAGAAACTAATAATGGGACTTATTTAACGAGCAATATTTGGAAATGGTTAATTTCAGTGCGATTGATACTGTAAATATATATTTATTTTAATACACCAAGTTTATAACATTTCCTATTTACCTAAACATTATTTGCAGCTTGCATTTGTATTTAGGGTGTGTAATACAGTTTTTTGTTTAGTTTATCCAGACAGAAAAAATAGTCATTGTTTACAGAAGTAGCCATTTATGTATATAGATGTGCAGTTTAATGCTGAAAAAATTATGAATGAGTTTCACTGAAACACATTAACGGCAGAAACCCGGGCAGGGCCGGGTACCCGGCTAGTACAGCATATAAGGCGAAGTGAGAAGTTTTCAGCTGTGCGGTTTATCAGATTCGTGGGAACTTGAAGATACTGTTTTTTTAAAAGCAGTTGCAATTTTAGGAAAGCTTTAAGGTGAAGGATTGAGATCCTCTACATACATATTGAAGAACCCCCCAAACGTGCTACATATAAATCAGATCCGGTGGTTGAGCTGGCTTCACAGCGTTGAATTATTTGCTGATAAAGATTCCTGAGCCCAGTGCGATCAAGGTTTACCATCCTGTAGAGAGAAGTCATCATCTATTGCCCGGTGTAAGGGTTTACATCATTATATAGGATGGCATACGATAATTTTTAGCATTTACAGTGAAACGTTAGATGCCAGCCGATATTGACTAAACTTTCTGGATGCCAAGTTTGCGGTAAGAATTTGTTGCAAAGTCAATAAACTCCTAAATAACCAGATGTTACCGATATTTCTGCCACCATATTAGTTTATTTTTTTGTACAAATTCTCCGTATAAATTTTTGTTACAAAACTGTTACTCATAAAGCAGCTTTTGCTGGAAAAATACCTATCAGCGGTTATCTTGCTTTAAATTAGAGATGGAACGAAGCTTCGGCCGGGCCGAAGCTTCGGCCATTTTGCCGAAGCTTCGGTCTAGCCGAAGCATGAGTTGTGATTCGGCCGCTTCGGCTGCTTCGGCCTGAAATTTATGCAGCAAATTTTCTGTTACAGTTGTTATCATATAAGATAGTCTTTTTAACTCAAAATTGTTTCTCATGATAAAGCATAATAGAAATTTATATTCAATTAAAAATATGTGTGTATTGAACATTTGAAGCCAGAATGCATTCAATAATTAATAAAATATTTATTAACAATATGTTCTTTTAAATATTACATTTCGTTATATTTGTTCAAAAAAACTTTAGTTTTAAAATAAAAGCTATATAAATGTACTGCATTGAGTCTGATTTTTATTTCCCCCTCAAGTAAAGATACTTCTTTTCCAAAAGAAGAAAAAAAAAACTATTGTATACTAAAGTTTACAAATAGCTTTGTGCTATTGATGTAGTTTAGAAAATATCAACGTAAATAAGGCACAAATAAGCAGAGATACTGCAGACACATGTTTCGGCGTTACAAGGAACGCCTTTATCAGTGCAAAAATGTTGAGCTTATGGATGCACAGACATCCGACAAAATCAACGGAAACAGAAGCGAACAGCTTAAAAAGCAAACATATCGGATTACCCGAACACCAATAACACCCCTTTCGCCAATTTGGCTTAAAATTTCCGTTGCTTTTGTCGGATGTCTGTGCATCTATAAGCTCAACATTTTTGCATTGATAAAGGCGTTCCTTGTAACGCCGAAACACGTGTCTGCAGTATCTGTGCTTATTTGTGCCTATTTTACGTTGATATTTTCTAAACTACATATTGTATCCTCTTTGTTCGTAAAAAAAAGAAAACAAACAGGCAAACAAATAAAAAATAAATAAATACAAAATAATCCTGGCGCCTGGACACATACATACCTGCAAAATATCCCTTGAAAGAATAAATCCTTTCCTCCGCCTTGTCTAGACATTCTTTTATGCAATGGCACTTTACTTTATTTTTGTTCATAGGTGTAAAGAAAAAAAACCTCCCTCACCCCCCTTTTTTTTTTGACAATACTCAACCTTGGAATGAATAGTTTCTTTGAACTTGTGACATTATTAAATAATCCTCTTAAAAAAATACCAAAATGAAAGACAAGTAAAAAAGAATGCATGATACTATTTTTTCGAATTCACCAAAAACTGAAGCATTTTGCATTAAGAATATTAAGATATTTCTAATATATAACACAACGTATATAAATAGTAATAGATTGGGTAGTTCTATGGTATATTACATGATCATATCAGTTGTTTTATTATAAAACATCAACTGAACTGCAGACTGAGCTTTTCATGTTCCAAGTAGAGCTTCCTACTACTAATTTACAATACAAAAATAGTAATGTCGTCTTTTCTTGTACGAGCAGTACAAAGCAAAACAAAACAAGAAAACTTTTAATTTGTGAAATTAATTTAAGAATAACTCAGTAAGCTGAAAATGTTGTGTAATACTAAGAACATTAAAATAAAAACAACCAAAATAAAAATAAACGTTAATTAATGAAATCAATTTAAGGATGCCACAGTAAGCTGAAAATATTGTGTAACGCTAAGAATTAAGAATATTAAAACATATGGAGAAAAGTATAAAACTCTACGCATTTATTATGCATTTAATCCAAAAACTTCAATATGTGTGCCAGCCGAAGCTTCGGCCGAAGCTTCGGCCATTAGTTGGCCGAAGCTTCGGTATTCGGCGCTTCGGCCAAATGCCGCTTCGTTCCATCTCTACTTTAAATTCTAGGTAGAAATATGACACCATGCACACCTTAAATCTGTAAATTAAACCATTAATTTATCTTTATATTTTGGGTTTAAAAAAAAAAAAAAAGGTTCGAAAATCATCTGAAAATGTTAAATTTGTCACCATGAAATGCAAAATTGTTACAAAAACGTTACTCATAAATCAGTTTCTGCTGGAAAAATACCTAGCAGCGGTAATTTTGTTTAAAATTCTAGGTAGAAATGACAAATATGACACCATGCGTATCTTAAATCTGTAATTTAAACCATACATTTATCTTTACACTTTAGGTCTAAAAGAAAGGATTCGAAAATCATCTGAAAATGTTACGTTTGTCACCATGGAATGACCCATACTGGATCTTAAATTTCAAGGAAAGTACATTCAGTTTTACTTTTTCATTTTATTGTTTTACATTTTAATATTTACGCCCTCCTTAAAATTGTTTTGCACATTGCATTTTGTTTCAAACTGTTTTGAACCTCTAAGTTAAAGCATTTTCTTAATCATGGTTGCTATTAATAAAGAAGCTAATAAGCGATCATCTGGCAGGAAAATATTTTAACAAGTAATTCCTAATTTCATATTTATTTTTCATTTTGTTCATATAATGTACGTAAGAAGTTTTAATCTCTACCTAGACCTACATTGGGGGTAATTTTACTTACAATCACGCTTTACTGTTCCCTCTACAACGCCATGGTGTATACCTTAGCCACTTCACAAAGTTTCATTTAAAAAAAACAATTCTTCTGAAAAGACAAAAAGTAGTTCACGCCCTTCCTTTTATTTATGAGTTGTATTTCAATTTTTTTTAATAACTGATTTTTTGGCAAGAATAATGCATCCAGAATCGACTCTATCAGATAATTTCTGAAAAAAAAAATTTCTTACATTTTAATCACTGAGTAAACAATATATGCAACATGATAAAAACTAAACTCACACGTAAAAATTCAAAATATATTTTTAAATATTTCTCGTTTCGAAAACGGAAGCATCAAAATACAGTTGAATAGAACAAATTTTCCTAAATTATCTATCTGAGGATCATATTCGTCATCCTTTGATATGAAAATAGTATGACATTTTGCGAAATGGAGCTTATTTTAAAGAGATCAAATTGCTTTGCCAAGCATATTAGTTTTTGATATTGGAGACTGAATTTCTCCTTCTTAATTTGAATGATCTGATATAAAATTTCAAATACTCAGTTATGTGTAATGGAAATCGTTTGTATACTCATATTGAGGTTTAATTACCATACTAACGGCCTCATTTTATAAAAGACTTCCGTTACTGCACCGTAAAATGCTATATAAATATTGTTTATGGATATCTTCAAAATTTAATTGCATTGTATAGGAGTCAAGTTCACGTTTTTCATGAAACTCATGCAACGAAATAATTATCTAACATATTTAAATCATTATGAAGAGGGGGTGTTTTGTGCAACAATTAAATTGCTTGACAAAAACATCGTAACGTCAGCGTGACGTTTGCGTGACGTTAGCCTATAAAAAAAGAGCTAGATAATAACGTCACAGCCTACTTGGCAAATTAGAGGAGATCGCTAATTGCTTGTGAGCTCTTATTGGCTCCGCCCGTAGTGACGTTCAGTGTCAAGTTAAGTTGCAGTCTAATATAAACACATATTTTTACATTTGCCTCGGAAGCGTTATTGCCTTGTTGTAAAGCATAAAAATTATAATTAATTTACTTAGTTTGTTTAATCCTTTTTTTTAAATGATTTCACTTTACAGCTACTTTGTAGCAATGATGTTCGTGATTGGCAAGACAAAGTAGGTCTTTAATTTTGTATTTTATTTTTTTGTTTCAGAATTCCAAAACTCCTGCACATATATAATGCATTCACATCAACAATGCGAATTCGCACATTTCAAATATTGCAAAACTTATCTCACCGTATCATTACCAAAATTTTGTTTCTATTTAAAACTTTCCGACCAAACTTCCATGTTTAAGGAATACTGAAAGATTACCTAACATTGTATTATATTTGGTATCGTTTACATAATGGAAGACAGTTTTCTTTTTATTAAACAGCTTTAATTTGTCCTGGATTTAAGTGGTTTAACTACACAGTAAAATATGAATGTTGTTTTTACAGTATAAAACAGCTAATTTTATAGCAATAAACAGTAAAAATTGCTGATTTTATTATACCAAACTGTAAGGTTGCTACTTTTATAGTACTAGACGGTAAAATTGCTAATTTTATAGTAATAAAAGGTAAAATCGCTAATTCAACAGTTTATTACCGCGCATTTTACAGTTTTAAACTGGAATCTCTGCTGCCAGGATTATACTGATGTTTTTACAATACAATACAGCTAAATTTTACGGCAACAAACTGCAAAATTTCTCACTTTAACTCGAACTAGAGACTGTAAATTGCAAGTTTTACAGTTTAATACTGTGCGTTTTGCAGTTTTAAGTTGGAACCTCGACTGCCAGAATTATACTGTACAAACAACAGTTCATTTTTTGCAGGGTATAAAAAATATAGTTTAATTAATTGGGAACTGAAGCTAAGAGAAAGAGAGAGCAAGTAGTAATACCTCAGTAACTGCCGCTATCTCGTTAACATCATTGTATCTAGAATTACGATGAGAGCGAATGTGAGATTTTTGGAGTCAATGCGTGGATCAATAATCAATAAATTGTTACTTTTACGTAAGAAATGCACATTTATTTCACGTTAATTCAAAGCAATGGTACTGCCTCTTTGTCAGAGAAGCAAGCACCCCAATAAGGCTTCTAGGGTTTAAAAAAGTTCAGTTGTTCAAGACACACTTCTGTACCTGAGAACCAGACAAACATAAGTCCATTTTCGTCATTTTTCAGTAGAGGGGAAAAACGATGTATTCAACAATTGTTTTTCCCCTCTACTGAAAAATGACGAAAATGGACTTACGTTAGTCTGGTTCTCAGGTACAGACTTGTTCAATCAAATGAATAAAAGAAGTACACATGCACTATAAATTCATTACGATAGTTGATTTTAAAGTGTATTTTTTTAACTTTTTTTTTTTTTTTTTTAATTCTGCCCGACATTGTCTGAGACCAGTATAAAAATGAAGTGGCCTTAGAAGGTGTGAGGGCCTGAAAGTAATCATTGGAATGAATGTCAAAAAGAGAGGGACAGCTAAAAAGATGCTTCCCTGTCATTGGAGAGGTGTTGCAAAGCATGCAATCGGGTGAACTAGATAGGTTGATTTTGTGCAAATGGGCCTGCAAATAGTCATTAACAGTGAGAGTCCTAAAACAGGTAACTCCTTCGGCCCTGGGAAGGAGGGAGAGATGAGAGCGCTGCTCCTTATCCAGAAGGCAAGACCAGGATTTTCCTTCAGCCATGTTCCTGAGAGCAAAAACTGAAGATTGTTAATTTTGAAATAGTGAAAATAATATTTTTTTAACAGAGATTACTTTTAATCAACTGTTTAAATTTCACTTTAAACTAATACAGTGTTTAAGTAGCTTTGAGTTCAGTCGGTTAACTTCATGCCATTTGAGTTCTCTAGTAGGGTCAGGTGGGGCAAAATGGGTTACGGGGTAAAATGAGTCAGCTTCTTCGAAAATTTTCATAAAAAATGAACAAATACTATTTTCTTTCGGCGTTGCTTTTTTTATGCATCATTGACACCAGGCAACATTTTATATGCAAAATAAGCTGCAACGTCTACTTTAAAGTTACTGGTGAGAGATTAAGTGTTTTTCTTAAAAGAAGCTTGACTGTGATCGTCATAAAAACTTTTGATTTAAAGAAAACTGAATGAAAATACACATTAAGTTTTTAACCTGCTGCACAGAGCATATCTTCCGGAATAAATCCCTGAAATGTTGCAGAAAAAAAAAACAAAAATAAATATATTTCTCGCTATCAAAACCGGATTGTGAAATTGCTCTTTTTTGCCCCATTTTACTCCACCTGACCCTATATTTGAATTAAATTTAAAAATAAAATTATAAGACGCAGTGCAGATCTGTAAACGGTTCTCCTGTCCTTATAAGTTTTCTACTCCTTAGGTAAAAATAAAAAATATATATGTGTTAAAATACAGTTCCAATACTGTAAACAGCTGATTGATCTCATAATAATGATGAAGTTACTGTTTGAAAACAGTTTTTGAAGGTGTTGAAATTGCTCTTTCTGCATTGTAAGGCAGTCATAATCTGCAATCTTCTAAAATGCGTAAATCTTAAGATATTATGAAGTACGGAGTTTCCTTTTTGCTTAAGAGTTTTTGAAGATTTAGAAAGTTTATTTATTTATTTATTTATTTTGTTTCAAGTTGCACTACTTTTATTAAAACGGTTTATTTCGCATGACACTTCTGATGCGACTCAAAGTTACTCTAAATGTCAGAATAACTTTGAACTAGGCTAATTAGTCACTTTAAAAGGGCTTAAGTCATTTTTTTCTAAAATATATTTTTTTAACTTTACGTTTGTTTCCTTTTTTAAACTTTCGATTTCATTCTTTTTTTTCCTTGTTTTTGACACAAAAGGTTTTGTTTCCAACTTTAACTGCATTTCATTAAAATTGTTAATTAGCAAACCGTTAGGGGAGCGTAAAAAATGTTTCATCATCATACTCGAAGAATAGGATTCTTTCGTTACACTTTTTTTATTGCAATGATCTACCTAGCAAAATAAAAAAAAAACTATTTATTGTTTTCTTTTTTCATCTCTGTACTTTGTATCTAAAGAAAATCATTTAAAATAGCTTTTTATTCTTTTTTTTATTAATTTAAAATTTATTCATTTAGTTGTATTTATTTCGTTTTATTTTTATACATTTTTATATATTTATACTTTTTCGGAATTACCATATTTTAATGTAATTCAAAACATTCATTCTGTCAATGCATCACTTTTTATTTTGAGTGGCAATGATAAATGAACTATTAATTTTATCTTTCTTTTTTGCGCTATTTCATGTAAGAATAACCTGAAACTGTATTCTGTAAGCAGTAAATTCTTCGAATTTCACTACAACAACTCCATTTCCAGCTTTGCTAGTTCTCCAAAAAAATTCGGAGCAAACGCAAGTACTAAACATTTTTAACATTTTAAAATTGCTTTAAACTGCAGACATTTGAAAGAATAGTTTGTTTACAGATGTATGTCAATTTTTTTTTTTTTGATAAATATCCTCTAAAGCAAATGCGTCTAATGTATAAAGAGTTGCAAAACATTCAATTTTCTACTCAATGTCCAGTGATTTTTTTAACCGTTTAGAATTGAACAAAATATTTCAGCAAAATAATACGCAGAATTTTGGAAAGCATGATATAATGGTGTTTATAGAAGAATTGAAATAGTTTTTCAAAGTTCTTTTAATAGTGTCTCATACAATATCAACTCTAGAACTGTAATGAAAACCTATTGTTCTGCCACAAAACTTCCGAAAAAAATGAATTTGCTTTAAAACCAAAAAAATTCAAAGTGTTTTTTACATATTTCAGAGAAACTTCGAATAATAAACCGAAATTACAGCTCATCCTTTTGCGAAAGACGACTATGAGAAACATTCATTTTAATTTTAAATGAGAATACATTTCAATAGTAAAAAGATCCAGTTGCAAAAACGAGAACTTTTTTTAAAGAGGAAAAGCAAAGTTTTGCTTTTTTTTTTTTTTTTTCTTTGTTAACTAATGAACGAGCCGTATATCTGAAAAACTTGATCCTTTTTTTTAAATTTTCTTTAAAATTTCTAGTTTAAAATATTGCATTTCACGAAATCTTCTTGCCAAATTTAAGTCGAAAGCAATTGCATGCATTAGGAAAATTCAAGTTTTTTGTCAGAGTATTTATTTATCAAAGGAATATAAATACACCTTGTTGAATGTAAAGCTATTAATACAATTGAAATAAAATGCTTGCCTTCTCTCACTTATTCTATTGATGATTGCTGCGTTTATATCAAATAATGTGCTTAAGCGATGGTGAATAGGTTTGCTGAAATTTGTATTATACAATAAAAAAACAATTTCGCTAAATATTTTGCTTCATGAAACAATTTAGAGAATGATCCTTGTAAATGATTCCATTCACTCATCAAACGAAGTTACAGTACTATTATTTAAATAAGTTTAAAGGACGTAAAACCGCACAATAGAAATCCAAAACAGAAATAGTAAAATTCAAAGTAGGCGTTTTTAAAGGTTTCTTTTCCTAGTATAAACCCTAGCAGCATAATCTCATCGGCCGATGATCGACCATTCATCAAAACCCGATGAAATTCTCATCGGCCGATGATCGGATTCGATGAGTTCTCATCGGGAATTGCTCCAATATTTCTCATCGGCCAAACAGAATCCGAGCAGCAAAATCCGATAAGTTTTGCTCAAAATACGAAGCGATTCGGAGCAATTTACAAGCAGTGCAGTCCCGTGCCGATGAATTTTAGATCAATTTTGGATGCTCGGCTTCTTTTCATCGGAAAAGTTGATCGGAAGGATATCGCTTTCCGATGAAAAGTAACTCATCGAAAACCGTGCTCGGATACTGATCGGAACAAAGTCATCGCGCGTTATGGGATCAGTTTACTAGGAGTTCGATGATCGGCCGAGCAAAATCCGATGAGTTGATGCTACTTGGGAAGTGTTTATTTCTAGTAAGAGCTCGAGTCGAAAAAAATAAAAATGCACAATTCTCCTTGGACAGTCTCCTACGTGTTCCAGTCCACATGCAAAACAGTCTCCGCCGCAACATGCAGATTGCATGTGGCTGACGGCCAAGAACTCTAGTAAAAAAAGGCGCGAGTTGCGCAAGAGAAAAAAAACGAGAAACTTTAGTTCAGTCGAATCCTTAGTTCGTGCGGTGTCCCAAGCTAAGCGGAGCATCCGTTTCAAGCTATTAGTCCCTCCTTACACGGAGTTAAACTATCATTCTATTCAACTCGTATTATCGGGAACTCTAAATCTATGAAATTCATCCCGTTATTAGAGGGAATTATTCAACATTCAAAGAAGCCTGCAAAAGGGAAGTAACCTTTTCTTTTATTCGAGAACTCTTATTTATTTCTTAGAACTGTTAGGGCCATGCTCCACATCGACGTAAAGCAGAAAAATTAGGCAGAAGCGTAAAATGGATTCAATGGTGTTCCTATGGAAAGTACCCGGATTTTCGGTTTCTGCCTTCAGATTCGGTCGCGTTTTACGCTGATGTGGAGCATGGCCCTTATTCTCAGTGCAAGAACTTCATTCTTTAAAATTGCGTTAAAATATAATCTACTTTCAAAATTGCAATTCACTATAAAGTTATCTTCAATTAATGCAAGTAATTCAACTGCAAATCATTTATGTTTTTGTTTGCTAGCCAAGAAGCTGCCTGTACATATTGTAAAATAAATACTTTTATTCAAAAGCCAAAGATGTCCCCCGTTTCAAGGTTATTTTTTACGTAACAGCAATTGAACGGACAAGCATCGTCCACCCCCTTTTCTATTTTTTTCAAGTGAAGTTACTCATATTTAGTAGTAACTACAGAGCTTGTAAGGAAAGTGTCAACTGTACATGCGGCACACATTAGCTCTGCATTTTTAAAACTAATTTAGTACTGATTTAAGAAAGAAAGGATTGGAATGATTGGCAAGTAAATACCAATAATTAATAACATAGCAAACGGAAATATCTAAAAAAAATGCTCAAACAAAATCATAAAACCATCAGTATCAATAATCAGTTTAAAACTTCAAATACAGCAGCTAACTTGTTCGGGGCAGTACAGACTTTTGGAAACTGAAGGAAAAACACAAAAGCAACAAATAAGTAAAAATACAAGTCTCAATATTTTTCAGAGCATGTAAATGGAGGTAATTGACGCGTTTTACCATAGATCTCCGTTTCCAAAGTAATTTATCTTTTAAATATGTACCATCGTAACGGATGTTAAAATTCTATAGAAATAGTTTAATAAATTTCTCTGCTACCAGAGGTAAGTTCATTCTACTGTAAATTAGTTTTTAAAAGCCCCCTTTTTTTCTCGACTGTTTGAGACATCTTTAACTATTTTTTTTTTTGTCTGTCATCCGAAGCGTAATTGCTTTTGTATGTCCTCGCAAAGAAGAGGAGGGGATCAATCTCATTTGCATGATTTGTCACACATTGCAAAGAAAGAAAACTATCCTTTGTTATGGAGACTGCTATTTTATAATTTATTCGAAAATCTTCTCGAAATTCATTTTTTAGTATTATGCTGTTGTGTAATTAAAATATTGAAATAAGCTGTTGATGCGCATAACTCTTTTTCTGGAAAGAGAGGATATTAAATTTCCTGGAAAAGAAACCTTTTTTTTTTTTTTTCTTCTGTCTCGGAAGAAGAAGAGCATTTCATTCGGGAGAAATCAATTTAACCTGAAAAAAACTTTTCTGATTAAGTTTTTTACTTTTGAATTTACCCAGAAAATGTCTATAAACTCATTGTTTTTGCTACGAACAAAAAGAAAATCATTGTTTTTATTGTTTTCTATCAATTTTTGGTTTAATTTCGTTTCTTTTTCGACTGAAGTTTCCGCTTGCTATTTTTTTAAACTCATGTTCGAATTATAAAGATAATACCGGTACCCCTCCTCATGCGAATAGAAGTACTTTTTACGTCATTTCATCATTCAGTGAGAAATTTAATGATATAAAATTGAATATTATTAGTAAAGAAAACAAAATGTTAAGAGTTCTTCTGCTTGTTTCATGAAAGTCAAAAGTTTTTTTTATCGAATGTTTTTTTTTTACTGTATGCAGATTGAGGGTTCTTAATTGAGCAGGTATATTTTAGGTAAAGAATATTAATACTAATGATTTCTTGAAATTATTATAAATTCACTTACGAAAGAAACAGTAAGTGTGTGAAAAAAGAAGTTTATTTTGCCTCCCAGAATGCTTGGCAAAAAAAGTCTATTGCAAAACAAAACAGTGGAGACGTTTTCCGGACTCCATCACCTTTCCAAGCTACACAGATCGGAAAAGAAAGATTTTGCATCTATTAATGTGATTTCTTAGAGAGTCTTGTCCGGTGAAACCCCCTACCAGTCTCCCTAATTTTTCATCAGTCCTTAAGTCCTTATTAGTACCGTCTAATTTAAATCATTGGAAACAAGTAGTCTGACACTGCAAAAACATGTTTACTAAGAATCTTAAACATAAGTTCAACTGCAAAGCATAGCAGACATTTTAAAGATAGGTGAAAAAATTAAAAAACACATGGTAAGGGAAGCATTTGACGGAATAGGCTAACAGAAAAAAAACTTACCCTAGCTGTAGTTTTAAAAGCGGCAGTCGTGAAAACAATTTTTAAAGACTATAATGAAAAGTTAGATTTCTTCTATACGTACCTCACACTGAAGTTAATTGAAAGATTACATCATTAAAAACTTGAAAAGTGAAGAAGAAATGCACATCTTGTCCAGAATATCTTCAACATTCATTACATCAGACCAGACTAATTAAGAGTTGCTGATGTCGCAACAATAAAAATTAGTAAAAAAGCAATATCCACACTTGTTAAATTAAACGAAAAAAGAAAGTATTGCCATGATGTCCAAATCGGTTTAATGTTGTGCTTGTAACTGGAAGGTCGAAGGTTTGATTCCAGCTGGTCAAGGATCGTCCGTGATCGCTAATAGGGTCTAAAAGTATAGGTGCAAAATGAACTACAGGTATCTTAAACCAGTGTAGCAAGTCCCAAATCGTTCAATCAGTCATGTGATTAGGGGAGCAACACAAATTGTAGAAAGTCAAAGTAATTTTTCAGTCATGTAGTGCTGCTCTTGTATGCTAATTTCCCGCAAGTCTTGTAAGTTCAAAGAAAAGTGAGATAGCTAATGTGAGTCAACAACATGCGAATGAAATTAGCATTTTCAGTAAATCGCTTATAGATTTGTGCACATAAGTGATACTCATTATGAAATTATGCAGAATAAGCTCATGTAGCTAATAAATTTAGAGCTTATAACGTTTTACTATTCTGGGGATCAAAAAATTACTATTTTGCTTCTTAAATTTATTGTTGATTTCCTAAATGCAATTATAGATTGAATTTTTACTAGAAAATTATCCAAAGCATATCTTTGATGTTATAAAAGTAGTAATAAAAAAAAACTCTTAAAATCTTAAAATTCGAAAAAGTCAACTTTTAAAAGTGTCCAAATACTTTTGGGTACAGATTATCACCACAAATAACTAATATAATTTCTGAGCTGTTAAACTACATATCACAATTTGTCAATACAGCTTATTTTGCTGAAACTGCTCACGTCAAATGCAGTATTGTGCTTACGCTTGTGTGAACAGATCGTTTATAATTCAACGTGAAAGAAAATCAGTCAACGTGTTTTATTAGCCAATCCATCATTCCAAATATCAATTCCTAGTCCGCAGGGGGTAAATAGAATGAAGAAAAAAGCATAAAAACACGTTAAAAACAGCATGTATCCCTGGACTGATTATCATTTTCTTAGTGTGTATCCAGAAATTTGTCTCTAAAGATGTCGGCTAGGTGACGTGATGGTAAGGCGTTTGCCTTCTACCCTTGGACAAATTTAACCCACGGTGGTCAGTCGATGAGTTTTCGAGATGCAGAAAATCGTCAGCACCCATGTCGTATGATTATCCGGCAAGACCCTTGAGTTTTTGTTTGGATTTGAACGCTCTTGGCAAAATAAAATTCCAAGTGCAGTTTTGCAACGAAGAGGTCCTAGGTGGCTCCATTTGCTAGAAACTTTGCGTCAAAAGTTTGTGTGCCATGCACATACACGCCTTGGTATGCTAATTCGAGGCATTTCTCTAGGTCTTCAAAAAGTAAGTGCCTCTTACGTAGCTCCTACTGAATAAATAAATTTAATTTTTCCCGATATGTTTATAACTAACCTTTTTTCTTTCTTTTTAACTCTATAACAAGCAATTCAACATTTTTATAGAAACATAATGCAAATTATATACAGAATGACCAGCTGTCTAGTAATACACTCAATCAATCTGAATATTCAGCTATAAAATCCTATGTTGAAAAGAATGCGGGTAGATGAAAATTGATTGTATTTTCTTCAATTTTACAACCAATCCCTCGCTCTCTATATAAAAAATTTGCTGCGTTAAAAATGAAAAAAAAAACTGAAATTTTATTTTTAATATCAGAAAAAAATCGAGATAAATCACAACAACCAATGGTTCATTCGGTATAAAAAAGAAATGTAATTTATGTCAAGAATTAAACTAAACAATTTACGCAAAGTGGAAGTTAAAATAATGGAAATATCGTTAATATTCTATCAACATTGATTAAATGATCAAGTGCTATACAGTTGTACTAGAACTGTATTATTATCATTATTATTTTTTATTATTATTATTATTATTATTATTATTATTATTATTATTATTATTATTATTATTATTATTATTATTATTATTATTATTATTATTATTATTACTATTATTATTATTATTATTATTGTCGTAATTATTCTTATTCTTATTTTTTATTATTATTATTGTTGTCGTTGTTGTTATTATTATTATTCATTATTATTATTATTATTATTATTTATTATTATTATTTATTATTATTGTTGTTGTTATTTCTCTTATTATCATTAAGATTACCTTTAAAGACATTCAAATGCACTTGAAAGTACTTGCAAACAAAGCAAAATACTGGTTTATTCCTGTTTTGCAGCTACATCCTTACTTTAGTCGCAAGTTGCTTGAACAAAAGTCATTTTCACCAGGGGAAAAAAACGGAGAAGGTGTTCGAAATGCAGATTTTCTCCGTTTCGTCTGCATCCCAAATCTTGTAAAGCCTAATTTGCATATAGATTATCCCTCATTTCCAGAAAGACGTTTACGTTCGCTTTATGCGTCCCCTGTTCCACGGCCTTTAGAAAACTTGACAATCGTTCCATACACACTATTCGGAGAAGCACCTTCCATCCGCGTTTCCATACGTAAAGGAGATGAATAATCTCGTTTCCATACCTTTAGAGAAATTCTTTCGAATCAATATGTTTATTTAGGGCTCGCTTATTTTCAAGCCTTAAAAGAAGTTGGAGAGGTAAAATTGCTTTGAAAAATTTTAATAGTCATAACCATGGCCGTAAGCAGACTTATCCCAGGCAGCACAAATAACCTTTAAACGTTTCATAAACGTTTTTAAGCGGTTGTTACAACGTTAATAACCATTTTACAACCTTTAAAAACCTTACTTGGGATGTTTTGGGGAGGGTTTTACTAAACACATTTCTCGTGAAATCTAAATGATCAACAAAATTTCATTCATTTCCCTACATTCTAAAAACTCTGATAGGCACACTACATAATTTTACACCTGTTAAGTATTCGATGTACTTCTAATACCTTTAAACAGAATAGATAGCTGTACTCATATACGTGCATTTGAAGTAGTACTTCCTAAACTCTCGAGTTAAATATAGAGTTTAGCACTTTGAAATCAAAGAATTTAGTTGCTTTTGTTAGTGGTGTTCAGAATTTGAGGGCAAACTTTATTGTTTTATGTGAAATGATGTCCACAATAACTGCAATAAAAATAAATGTTGCATATAGAACTCTGAATTTGCACTATTATTCAATGATAATAATTTAGTTTCGCAAATAAAATTGGAGAATAAATTCAAGAGAAAAAAAAGAATAAATAAAAAAAAAATAATATTTTTTTCAGATAGAAAAGGTTTAATAAAAAGCACTCCTAAGAGCAGTTTTAAAAAAAATCGGAGGGGGTTTGAAGCATAAAACCCCTCCCATTAAATACGGCCCTGGTCATAACCAAACCTGTTTGCTTTAAATAGTAACAACTTTCAAATCACTAACTATTGCGCAGATCGTTTCGCTTTTAGGATAACAGCTGGAATGAAAGTGGAAAAATCGAAGAGCTTGAAATTCAGACATGAGCGTTAATGTGGGTGAGAAAAGAAACAAAAGGCAATTAGCCAGTTCATCTGAATGTAATTTTTATCAGTACACACATTTGGGGTTTCAATATCAAATGAGTGTATACCGAAAAAAAGCCTAATTTTGATTTTTTTCCTTTATATTTCATTAGCTTATCTTATAACGAAAAAAAAACGTGAGCAAACTTTCTCACGTTTTTAAAAAAGTGTATTAGAATACTAAACGTGAAAAAAGATCTGTACTTCATGCATTTACTTTCCAAAATGATTTTTATAAGTATCATTTGATTTGACAGAAACCAATTAAAATAGATATAAGTTTAAAGTAATCCAAGAACCTACTCAATTTTCGCTGCGTCTTTCAATCTTCGTTACAAATTTTTAAGCAAGATAAATATGCAGGATGCTGAACAATATGGTTAGAACTATCTAGCACAAAAAACTGAAAATTACATTTGTCAAAACATCCAACTAAACAAACATATTTGTAAAAGTACATTTTTTAACCCAAACTGATTTAATAACATGAAAACGGAAGAAGGGACTTCACTTTCCACTGTAAAGAATTAAAATAAATTGAAAAGTTTTAACAAACGACACTCAAAAATACTCGCAAGCTAAAACTAAGGAGTGAGGCAAGATAATATATTTTCCCATTATATTTACCTGACTAACATACAATTGGTGTTGAATATTTAAACCTTACACCTCGTATAACTTTATGTAAGGTGAAAAAAAATCGATAAGCAGTGACTCATACGAGCTAACTGCGCTCGAAAAATAATAGAAGGGATAAATCTTGAATCTTCTTTTGACAGTTATAAAAGCCTATGCTCAAAGAAATATGGGTGACTACCATAAAATAAAAATATAGAAGAGGATGCTTCTCGACAGAAGAAGCTCTTCATCCATCTTATAATGACGTTATCTTTTAATGAGCAAATGACAGGAATCTTGGCAAAACTATTTTACTTCAAGATGTGAAATATATATATACATGTATATATATATATATATATATCAGATAACTTTTATAATTTGAACAACGACGGTTAAAATTATCAGGACACGAAAAAATGAATGTTGTTTTTACAGTATAATCAGGCCCGTCATTTAGGGGGCAGAGGGGGGCTCAATTGCCCCTTCCCCTGACTTTGAGAAATTAATGTATTTACAGGGCGTGGTTTTTTATGTTTTCCGATGAAATTGCATTGTTTTTAAACCCTTTACCTCCCCCCCCCCGGAAAAACTTGAAATGACGGCACTGAGTATAATACAGCTAATTTTATGGTAATAAACTACAAAAATCGCTAATTTTAAAAGTAATAAATTGTAAAATTGCTACTTTTACAGTGCTAAACTGCAAAATTTCAGCTTTTACCGTAATAAACTGTAAATTTCCTAATTTAATAGCTTATTACCTTGAATTTCACAGTTTTAAGCTGGAACCTGTACTGGCAGTATTATACTGTTGTTTTTACAGTATAATACAGCTAAATTTTACGGCATTTAAGCTGTAAAATAGCTAACTTTACAGAAAGAAACTGTAAAATTGCTAGTTTTGCAGTTTATTACTGTGCATTTTACAGTTTTAAATTAGAACCTAGGCTTCCATTATTATACTGTAAAAATGACTGTTCATTTTTTGCAGTGTTGATGTATTTGGGTCATTTTCAAAATTTGCTTACATTTGCTGTCCGGAGGTTAAAAAGACGATTTTGAAGCATAACTTATATTTTAAATTCAATGCGAATAATTATTCTCTGCAAGAAATACCCCCAAAAAAATTCTATCACTCAACAAATGAATGAAATTTATTTATTTATTTTTATATAAGTCTTTAAAAATGAGAATCAAGGCAAAAACGCTTGTCTATTTCCAATTTTCGCAAGTTCAACTATATTTTTCCTATACTTAATGGTCAAAAAAAGTAAATGCGACTTATTATTTTTATATATTGACTATTAGTATATGGTATTCATGATAAATATTGACAATAGTAATTTTATTTCAATAAGAAATGTATGAATATATTTTGTCCGGAAGTTCTTGTCAAGTCCGTTACCCTAAGATTGGTTTAGCTAAAAAGGGTATTTATTGAAGTCAAAAGATGCTAACACGTATTCAGTTAACTTAACAAATTAGTGACGTAACTATTTTGTACCATTTTATTTCCCTGAGTCGAGAAGTATTGCTGTGGCGTTTCACACAAAATGTTTTCCAGGTGCGTATTTTTATTCTTTGTCAAGTCCGTTACCAAAGATTTTAGTATTAATTTTTACTTTTTTTAAACTTTTACCCCTAAATATTGCTCATCAGACAACTCTAAGAAAATGCATATTGTAGTTCAATTTTTAAATTCGACAAATTAGCCATAATTTGACATTTTGGTTGAAATGTCAAGTCCGTTACTGGTCAAATCCGTTACCAAATGTCAAATTCGTTACCATAGAGTTTTTGATCAATATTTCAATCATCACGAACATCGTTTTAAGCTTCAGGGCGCAAATAATTTCAAACGAAGTTGGTTCTAGGCTCTATGATATAGTTTAAAAGTGAGATTTCACATTGATTTTGTATGCTAATGACGACAATTTTCCTTGCAACTTACAGTTTTACAACAGCATTTGAATACTTAATTATTCATCAAAGTGTACAACCAGTTACTTTTTTACACACCTACAATATGTGACTAAACATCTGTTAGTATTTCTAAAAGAAAATAGCAAGTTAAAAAAATTACTTAAAAATTTTGAAATGTAAGCATATGGTGAAAATGATCCATTTATTTTCTTAGATAACACTGGTAAACAAAAAGATTTTTCCTCGGAAAACTTTAACCAATTTAATTAATGCATTGTCCACGAATGATATCACTCTTTAAAGAGGATAAGTTTAATGAAGTTGACATTTTGTAACGGGGGGAGAGAGGCAGAAACAAGAACGGCGGCATCACGCTTTTTTATAAAAATATGCTTCGAAAAAAAAATTTGTCGTGAGACAATGGGAGAGAGTCAGGGGTAAATTGTAATCGTCTGCCTCCACATCAGCAGAAAACCGAAGGAAGAAACCGAAAATCTGGGTACTTTGAATTTAAAGAAAATTGAAAGTACCCGGCTTTTCCTATTTAAAAGCCTTCAGTTTTCTGCTGATGTGGAGCTAGGCCGAAACACTTTAGGACGACGAGGGAAATAAGTCAAGTTGGTACAAAAAGGTGTGATATCCTTTATGGAAAGCCATAAACCTACTGCTATGTGATTGAAGAAAATATTCTTAACAAGAAGTTCTGTCAAGAACTAAACGAGCCTACTTTCCCATACATCGACATCGGCAATCTAGCATCTAATCAATATTCTCTTGAATATCTGAAACTGAAAATTATGTCAAACCTACCTTTATAACACTTAAAGCTGATTTCTAAAAGCAAAATATACTCCTCTCATCAGATGATCAGGACACGTAAAAAGTAAATAAACGAGTAAATAAAGTTTTGTCGCACCTTTTAAAGAATGTAACTGCTATAGTTCTTCCGTAGAAAAATTTCACAATCGCTTTCAAATGAAAAAAAAAATAAATAAAAGTACAAAGAACATCAAAACACATTTTATCGAAGAAAGAAAAAAAAACCTCGTTCGTTAATAAAATATCTCGAATTTTATTTTTAATCCGTTGCCAGTTGTTAAATATAAGTAAAGAATAAAATGCTCTCGTGAATGAGCAATTTTTGTAATCAAAAAAAAATATCGTCTGCCAAAAAAATAATAATAATAATAATAATAATAAATTAAACAAAAAAAATGAATAAATAAACAAAAAATCGTCTGCCCAGTCAGTCATTTTTTTCTGAGCCTGCATTTCCGCCATGTTTGCGGAGTCGGAGTCGGAATCAGAGTCCTCACAGAAGATTTTTCAGAAAAGTACTTTACATACATTTTTTATCAAAACCGTTTTCTTACACAGTTAGTTTAAAGGAAATCCGCCTTTAGGTTCAGAATCAACATTCAATTTAAATTTCCCAGCAGGCGCTCATGTTAAAATTTTTTGAACGGTTCATCATTGAACGAAAAATGGTTCAAATTGAAAAGTGAAATATGGGAATGAGTCTCTCCGAGATCTTTCGAACAAAAAAAGTTTATTCAATTCGGACGGTTCACTTAAAAGTTATTAGGTGGAGAAAGGTTGCTTGAACGGTTCAATGTTGAACGAAAAAATGTTCAAATTGAAAATTTAAATACGGTAATGAAGTATCCTTGCCGAGATCTTTCGAACAAAAAAAAGTTTGTTTAAATCGGACTGTTCACTCAAAAGTTATTAGGGGTGAGAGGTTGTTTGAACGGTTCAATGTTGAACGAAAAATTGTTCAAATCGAAAATTTAAAAACGGGAATGGAGTATTCTTGATAAGATCTTTCAAACAAAAAAAAGTTTATTCAATTCGGACGGTTCACTTAAAAGTTATTAGGTGGGGAAAGGTTACTTGATCGGTTCAATGTTGAACCAAAAATGTTCAAATTTGAAATTTAAATACGGTAATAAAGTATCCTTGCCGAGATCTTTCGAACAAAAAAAAGTTTGTTTAAATCGGACTGTTCACTCAAAAGTTATTAGGGGTGAGAGCTTGTTTGAACGGTTCAATGTTGAACGAAAAATTGTTCAAATCAAAAATGTAGATACGGGAATGAAGTATCCTTGAAAAGATCTTTCGAACAAAAAAAAGTTTGTTCAAATCGGACTGTTCATTCAAAAGTTAGTATCGCGGGACCGGTTATTTGAACGGCTCAAAGTTGAACCAAAAATTGTTCAAATCAAAAAATCAAATACGGGAATGAGCTGTACTCGCCGAGATCTTTCCAACAAAAAAAAGTTTGTCCAAATCGGAATGTTCATTCAAAAGTTATTAGGGGGGGACAGACAGACCGACAGACCGACCGACCGACAGACCGACCGACAGACCGACACACAAATTCCCCATCTCAATACCCTACTTTCAAATTTTTAATTTTTCGATATTCATTTTACCTCTTTATTTTTTTAACTTGGCGATATTTTTTGGACTTGGCGATATTTTTTTTAACTTGGCGATTTTTTTGGACTTGGCGATATTTTTTAGATGCATTAAGCTACTTTTCCTACTTTTTTCGTCTTTCTTTTATTTTTAACGGGAAAGTAGGCTAAAAAGTGACATTATCATTGCGATATTTTTGCCTAAATCTACCACAAGATGCTTTATTTTGCCTTTTAAAATTTTGTTTTACAAACAAACAGTTACTGAAAGTGGGTGGTAAATTATATGCAGGTGCCATTAAGGCAGT